>APFE030401628.1:11290-84863 GCA_000404065.3 Pinus taeda | reverse complement strand
TCTTTGTTAAATTGAAGTCATAAACAAGTATGTCAACATCCCCCAATTGTAATATGTCTGTGCGGCGGCGATTTATATGTGTACCCTTTCTTTTTCTTTTACCACCATTTTTTTTGTCAACTACCATCTCTGGCTTATACACACCATTGAATGGTTGTGTATTTGTGGCATACCAATGTACTTCAACACTTGTAACATCCTCATTTTCTGTAAAGACCTTTATAACTTTAGCAACCCAAAATGGATAGCCTTTGGGATCTCCATATGCTAGCACTGCAATCATGCAACCCTCCTTAATATCATGTACTGAACCCCTATAAAGGTCTTCCATGGCTTCACGTTGTGCACGAGATCTTCTAGAACCAATATACATCTCTCTTTCCGCTGCCTGTGAAGAATTAATAATACCTTGATATTGTTGCTTTTCAACAATGTTTCTTTTCACATGTTCATTTGACACATTTGTGGCCAAATAAATGGATTTTTCAAAGGTATATCTTCATTTGTTGTTCTTGAAATGATATCACTTTGATTATTGAAAAAAGACTCCCACCAAACTGAATAAGCAATATCAAAGTACTCATATGTATATCTAATACATTTTTTAATTTCTTCTAGGCAATCAGAATAATTTATACCTCTATTATGCCTCCGTGCATTATGAACTTCAACCACTGATTTTAATAACAATATATTTGACACAAATATTGGATGACTTGGAATGAACTTCAAAAATGCCAAACCTGATGACGATGCCTATTCTGCAGTAGTTGAATACTTCTTGCCCCATATTAGTGTTTCCCATCATTTGTTTTTATGAAATTGATGTTGGAAGCTAATGCCATTAAGTTTTTCAGTGCATTTCTCCTCACCATGCGATCCCAGAATAAACCTTTTCATGTCAATAGTTTCTTCCAACACATCAAAAATAGGCTCTGGCATGTATGATTTCTTAATACATTCAATTAATGATGGCAAGCTCCCAACTTCCTTCCTCCTCAATGTGACTGAAAAACGACTGAACATCTGATCAATATGGTCATGAGTGTGCCCAACAAGAAGGAAACCAACCTTTACCTTTTGAAAAATTCTCAATTCAACAAGCATGTTTATATACCCAAAAACAATCTGATTTTTCTTTTCACAATAAGTGTTGTCCAATTATAGATATAAAACTTTAGGAAGATTAACAGACCAATGAGAAAACACATCATGAATTATGGTTATTGTCAGATTTGTATCATTATGAATATTTGGAGCTATGAAGTATACCCTTGGCAACATTTTCCCATTGAAGGACATACAACCAACCAAGTGTTACTGAATAAAATTTCCTCCTCTAATTTTTTGGTTGTGCGAACAAAATGTGGTAGAAGTGTTTTCTTCTGGTCCATACCATCAATTATCAAACCCAAATATCTATTCAGATTATCATAATACTTCTTTTGATGCTTGTACAATATTTTCCTTTCACCTGTTTGTTGTTTGCGATGCTCTTGAAGTGCTTTGACAATGGAATCTACACAACATAAAAGACAATCATTAAGAAATACATTTTCATAGTTGACGACTATACAATTTTAAAAGTTAAAGTTATGTATGCTTACCTCTTTTTGACTCTTCACATTTATCCCTTTTTTATTTAAGAGAAGCACATGTACTGTGAATCCCCATACTTGTCTTCTTAGGAATACAAACATTATTGAATTATTTCTTCCATATCTTCACAAAATATTGATATGTAATAAATCAACCATGTCCTTCAGCACCTTCTGCATATTCTTTGTATAAGTTGTAGATTTCTCATATTGAGTAATTGTCTGTAATATGTATTGTCTCTCTATTTGACATACACTCTCCATGCTTTGAAAATAAATATTTCATCCATGACATTGCAGTAATTGATAATGGTCCAAACTGTTGTTTATGACGTACTTCTGAATAAAATGTGGGATCCTTTTCCAATTTTTCTTGGATACTTGACAGACGAAAATTACCCATTGAATGAAACATTTTGAAATCCTTTCTACATATAAATAAAGACCCAATATGTTAATCATAACATGAAAATGTAGATTACATGCACCGCACTAAATATGATTTTTTCATGCTTTTATTCATTGACAAATATCTCTTCCTTTTCTTGAATGAAAACTTGAATTCATATATTTCAAGAAATATTTTTGACAACATTCACTTGAAATGAGAGAACTGATAGAACTTCTTCTTGTCAGATATTCTACTCTACCTCTTGTATAACTAGAAGATCTTGGATTGATACGAAAAGGTTTTCTCCTACTCCTCAATTTAATATTTCCTGTAAACAACTCCATCATTGGATCATCGTTTGTATAAGCATTTTCATCATCATTATGAGGAATGTTATCCTAACTATGATCATCTGTGTTTTTGAAATACTGACTTGGAGGATATTCTTCATTTTTCCCTTCTTCAGTGCTACCCTCATAGTCCTTAGAATTAGGACTAAATGGAAAATTTGATCGATGTTTATTGGATATTCTTCATCATGTGCATCATCAGTGCTACTCTCATAGTCCATAAGATTAGGACTACGTAAAAAGTGTGACTCTTTACTTACTGAAAGTTCTTTATCCTGCCCTTCGTCACTACTGCTCTCATAGTCCTTAGGATTAGGACTAAGTGCTTCAACCTGTCCTTCGTCACTATTGCTCTCATAGTCCTTAGGATTAGGACTAGGTGGAAAATGTGACTCTCGATTTATTGGATATTTTTCATCCTAGCCTTCATCACTGCTGCTCTCATAGTCAATGGGATTAGGACTAAGTGGAAACTGTGACTCTCTATTCGTATAAAATTCTTTATCATGCTCTTCATCATTGTTGCTCTCATAGTCCATAGGATTAGGACTAAATGGACACTGTGACACTCTATTCATTTGAAATTATTCAACATGCTCTTCATCACTGCTGCTCTCATATCCATAGGATTAGGACTAAGTGGACACCTTGAAACTCTATTCACTTGAAATTCTTCATCATGCTCTTCATCACTGTTGCTTTCATAGTTCATAGGATTACGACTAAGTGGACACCGTGACACTATTCATTTGAAATTCTTCATCATTCTCTTCATCGCTGTTGCTCTCATAGTCCATAGGATTAGGACTAAGTGGAAACCATGACTCTTTATTTATTTTAAAATCTTCGTCATGCTCTTCATCACTGTTGCTCTCATAGTCCATAGGATTAGGACTAAGTGGAAATCATGACACTTTACTTATTTGAAATTCTTCATCTTGTCTTTCATCAGTGCTTCTCTCATAGTCCTTAGGACTAGGACTAAGTGGAAGATTTAACTCTCTATTCATAGTGGAAGAATTTTCGTTATATTCATCAATATGAATAGAGTTGTTATGTGATGAAGATGTTGATGCTTTACAAAGAGAAACTTCACTATCAGAAGCATCCATGCCTTTCAAGCATAAGAGGTTGAATGATACAAATGCACTCTCTCCTAATGATAATATATAGCTTAAACAATGAAAATTTCCCTCCAAAGTTTCCCTCTAAAAATTTTCACCGAATTTTTTCCCTCCAAAAATTTTGTTTCATGTATTTTCCTCCATAATTTTTTTCTACAATTTATTGAAATTTTTTAACTAAACTTTTCTTATGAAATTAATATTTTAAACTAAATCTTTAAATTAAAATTGTAAACTAAATCTTTGACCTAAATTATTTTTTTTACTTAAACTATATAACATTTACTAGACAATTGAATGTTCTTTTAATTTTTATTATATTCTATCACACATTAAAAATAAATTGCTATATCGCCATAACATGATTTATACGTTAAGTTCTTTATAAAAAAAGGAATACCACATTCACCATGTGGTAAAACAATTCCGCAATGTTCGCTTTATCATAATTACTGTATCGCCATAACATAATTTATATGTAAAGTATTTATAAAAACAAACTAATACCACATTCACCGTGCGGTAAAAAAATTCCATAATGTTTGCTATATCAAATTTTACTATACCCCCATAACAAGATTTATATGTTAAATATTTTATTAAAACAAATAAATCCCACATTAACTGTGTGGTAAAAACAATTCCGTAATTTTCATTATATCATAAATTTTATTATCACTATTCCTCACATCACATCAAGGCTTTTCAAGGTTCGTTAAAAGACTTGAAGTGAATTTGTGGAGTAAATACATTGTTATCGACAACATATTCAACGGAAGATTATCGCATTTGAAAGGTTAGTTTCCATTTTGCTATGTGAAAGTTTTAAAATTCAATAGGAAATTTAGATCTTTTTTAGAAATTAAAAATTTAGATGAGCCAGGTTTACCTGACAGCCTCATGATAGGAAGAAGGCCATTGCATTTGTAGTGGGTGTGGTGGGTTGGATCGTGCTCATCGGCGACACCCACCCCGTGGCCCAGCCCACCAAGGGTGAAGGTTGATTATGAGAATCAGGCCTCCACCCCCACATGCTCGTTGGGTTGTGATGGAGGGGTGGCAGGGGGCTGCACGCAACCCCTCCTACCCCACCCTGATGGCCCAACAGGCCCAGCCCCTCTGCCCCACCCTTGCAGCCCAATGGACCGCTGGGGGTGGAGGCCTGATTCTCAATGGGGCGGAGGGGCTGCCCGGGGGTCCGCGGGGGTGCGGTGGGAGGGGCTGTATGCAACCCCCTCTCGCCCCACCCCTACAGCCCAATGGGCTTGTGGGTCTGGAGGCCCATTGGAGACTCGTGGGTGTGGAGGCACAATTTTGAAAATCAGTCCTCCACCCCACGGGCCTGTTAGGCTGCGAGGAAGGGCGAGAGGGGGTTGCATTTTTTTAATTTCTTATTTTTTTAAAGGTTATGTTTTACAAAATTGTTTATCATCTATCATTTTGTTTGTTTATTTAAGCTATTGTTTTTTTTTTTTAATTTACTGATTTATATATGTGTGTATTTTTTTGTAGGAAAATGTCATCAAAGAAGATTTATGTGAATATTTCTGAACCAAAGATTGCTAAAATTAAAAGTGGATCCACAAAAAGCATTGTTGAACGGACCAAACTTGAGCTAATAACTACAAATCTATCAAGTGCCTAAAACGATAATAAGACGATTTCATATTGGAAGAAATAAAAAGAAGTGAAGATTATAGAAAATGCATGGTATGTAAAAGATAGAGAAGGTGAACAGGTGCAGATATATCTATATGTTGATATCCCTAATGATAGTGGAATTTATGAGGTGATGAGAAAAGTCATATACATATCTTTGATACCAGATACTGAAGTTGTTTATGTACTTACAAAACTGCCCAATTCACATGATAAGATTAAATATCGTTTATCATTGTCATTGTATGACAGGACAAAGGAATCTACAAAGTTGTGTAAACAACTTATAAATAACATTGCACAAGATATGATAAGTATTGTTATTTATATTTGTGTTTTACATTATTGTAACTGTCTCATTATATTTTTATAACTTATTTTTTATTGACATACGATATTTTGTTTGACAAATTTTTATTGAAAAATTTTCAATTATGTTGGGAGGCATTCATTTCCTAGAGAAAAATATTATGAATGTTGTCAACAATTTCTACTCAGGGCCAGAAGAAAATATGGCAAACAAGCAAAAATTAGTAATTCATGATGCTACAAAACTACATCAAAGGGATCAGAAAAAAATGTCTTTAGTGGATAAATCTAGAAAAGGTAGACAAGTTACTTTTGAAGATGAGGAAGTTGAAACTGACATTGAACAATATGTTGCCATTACCGAGGATGACATTAGAACTGATGTTAGAAAGGAGAATAACCATAAAAGACAAAAAGTAACAATGCCCAGGAATGTCTATGTTCTAGTTCATGATGAGAATGTTAGGAGGAAGAAAATGAAAGTTGAACATTCTCAAGTAGTCGTTGCCAACAATGAAGATCCTAGTGAAAATTCAAAAGAAAGCAAGGAAATCATTACATCATGAGTTGATTTAGAGGATGGAATTATTAAAACAAAACAAAATTCCATTCGACAGAACTTGACAAAGACAAAGTTAATTGAGGGTGGTCGTTTTTTTCAACCTAATGTGAGACAAATGTATAAGCCAAGTGAAGGACAATTTAAATATCAAATCAGAAAGCCACACCACCTGTAAGTTCACAACTTGAAGACATTGATGAGGTACAATCCATATGCTCATGTGGTTAATTATGTGCTTCTTGTTGATCCAGTTCAAGTTCCCAACAAAATGTTTTGAATACAATTATTATGTGCTTCGGGAGGACCATTCCGTAGAATCTCAAAGGAAATTGATGGAGGAATAATCCAATAACCCACATTTTGAAATAATGAAATGTATCATTTATGTTGGTTTTGTATAAATTCCCACTGTAGATCAATAGATTATGCAATATACTAAAGCAAAATACAAGATCTACTTCTACAACAAACTTGTGGAAGCTTAATCGAATTTGAGCAAGATCAAATAGAACACATATAACTGAGAATGAGAAAGTAATCACACATGAACACTGAAGAATACTATGGGGAAAGCCTCAACTAAAAACCCTGATCTGTTTATTATCATACTGGAAATATGTTCAGATTACACAAAGCATCAGCTCACTAGCTATCCTTCTCTCAGTACAATCCAACAATACAGCTCATAGACTGAATAGACACAAGATATGCCTTCCCTCAGCCCTCCAAGCCTCTTATTTCCTTGAACAGTTTTCCTTGGGGTCCAATGCTACCACTTGTGTGAATTGGCCTCATCACACACTCATCAAACCCAAAAGTAACTATGTAATCTACAAGGAACGAATTCCTTCTGCATGCAAGAGATATCCTCCATGGAATATTCCTGCAACTGATAGTACATTGTCCCATCCTCTGATCTCAACTGGGTCTCTGTCTGAAATGACATGCATGAGTTATTTATGAGAGAATATTCAGTTATCTGAAGTGCAATAGTTACATGCATGCATGCACTAATTAACTGAACTCACAATTAGTTCAACAAACTATTTGAACTAATCTAACTGGACTTAACTCAGTTAACTAAGCTAACTAATTACAACTCAAAGTACAACTCACCCTGATCTCCTTTAATCAAGGGATAACTTCTTCAATCAATGGAGAAACTGTTGCATGTCTACACATAGACTTCATGCTTGATTTTCTACAACTAATTAAATCAAGATGAATTAATTAATTATTTTACAAACAACTGCTAAGATCAAATTCGAATTTTAATTCTCAATTTTAGTTTAGGGACTAACTAAAATTGGAACGTATCCCGAAATGATATTTATAGCAGTGCTAATTTTAGCACTTTTATTTTTAGCATTTCTTGTTGCTATTTTCAACACTCCCTCGCAACAAGAAAGGGATTATCAGTAACCCCAATCCTGTCTCTGTGGAACTCGAACTTGCATTTTGACAATGCCTTAGTCAAAATATCTGCATCTTGTTCCTCGGTTGAAACATACAACAATAACATGATCCTCTTGACCACACAACCTCGAAGATGGTGATACCAGATATCAATGTGCTTGGACCTGTCATGAAAAACTGGATTCTCAGAGAGTTTGATACAACTTTGATTATCGCAGTAGATCACAGTTGGATCCATCCTCTAACCAAACAATCCCACTAGAATCTTCCGCATCCAAATGGCCTCGCATGCTGCCTGACTGGCAGCCATGTATTTAGCCTCTCCTGAGCTCAGTGCAACTGACCTCTGTTTCCTGTTGTACCAGGAAACTGCCGCTGAACCAAGGTTGAAGATTCCTCCAGAAGTGCTCTTCCAGTCTAATGGACTCCCTTCCTTATCTGCATCTATGAAGCCCTAAAGCTTCACTCCCTCTGTCTGTTTGTACCAAAATCCATACTGAGATGTGCCTTTGAGGTATCTCAGCACATGCTTCGCTGCCTTTCAAAACAAATTGGTAGGCTGAACCATAGCTGACTTAGCCGGTTCACCGCAAAGCATAAGTTTGGTTGTGTGTTCACTAGGTACATAAGTGAACCCACAAACTGCCGATAAACAGTAGCAACTACTACCTCACCTGAAGTAGCATCCTCCTCCCTCCAGTTCCCAGCTAGAGGAGTCTGCATGGGCTTGCACTTCTCCATGTGGAAGCGCTTGAGTATCTCATTGGCATACTTTCCTTGAGACAAAAATACTTCCCCATCTTTCTGCCACACTTCCATGGCTAGAAAGTAGTGCATAAGACCCATGTCTTTCTCGAACTCTCTTGCAAGGTCCTCCTTGCAAGACTTGATCAACTGATCATCACCTGTCAAAATCAGATCATCCACATAAAGAACAATGATTAATGGCTTACCTTCTACCATGATGTGGTAAAGATTTTCATCTGCTTCACTCTTGGTGAAGCCTAAACCGGTGAAATAGTTGTTGATCTTGGTGTACCAAGAACAGGGTGCTTGCTTCAGCCCATACAAAGCCCTCTTGAGTCAGCACACATGCGACTCACGATCGAAGGTCTCAAAACCTTTTTGCTGCTTAATGTACACCTCTTCCTCAATCTTCCCATTGAGGAACAATATCTTCACATCCATCTGATGGATCTTCCAACCCATCTGAGCTGATAGTGTTAACATCAATCTGACATATGAGTACCTTGCTACATGAGCAGAGGTCTCATTTTAGTCGATCCCCTCGACCTGTGAGAAACCTCGGGCAACAAAACTTGCCTTATGTTTCTCAATACTTCCATTAGTTGCCTTCTTTACCTTGTAAAGCCATCTGGGACTAACCACTGACTTGTCCTAAGGTCTTGGGACAACATCCCACACACTGTTCTGAATGATAGAGTCGTACTCCTCTACCATGGCATCAACCTAGATTGGTTGCTACACTGCCTCCTCGAATGAAGAAGGTTCAGACTCTACACACTCCCGCACCAGGGCCATGTAACCAGTGTACTGCTCGGGTGACCTCCTGTGTCTGCGCTAAGAATATGGTTGTCCCATATTCTCTCACGCATCCATCATCAACCTGTTAGCTTCCCTTGAGAATTTCCGCCCATCTTTGGAAGACTTAGCATGAGTGGATGTCTCCACTCCCAAATCCTCTGCATGCGTCTTCTCTACATCAATCTGAGGTTCCTCCTCCTTAGGAACTGAAATTTCCTCCTCTGCATGCAACTTGAGCTCCCTCTCAAGTGATACTCGCATGGATTTTTGCTCGTCAAACTTCAGATCTCTATGTACCACTGTCCTCTGACTGGTAGGTAGGTACACCTGATAGTTGTGGGGTGTATCAGTGTACCCCACAAGTATCCCTAACTCAACTATTGGATCTAGCTTCTTCCGGGCATCTTTGGTCAGATGGCAATAAACCGATGATCCAAAGATCCTAAAGTGACTCACATCTGGTCGCTTCTTGGAAAAGGCCTCCATAGATGTCTTCATTCCTAGTATACGGTGCAAGCTTCTGTTATGAAAGTATACTGTTGTATTGCATGTCTCAACCCACAAATGAAGTGGTAGGCTTTGGTCATGCAACATCGCTCGAGCTGCTCCCACAATTGATCTGTTCTTCCTTTCAGCCACCCCCATTCTTTTGTGGGTTATGGGGTGCCGTCAACTCCCGTTTAATTCCTTTTGCAGCACAGAAGTCCTTAAACTATTGGGAGACATACTCTCCACCATTGTCGCTACAGAAGGCTTTTATTTTCTTTCCAGATTCTTTTTCTGGCAAGGCTTTAAACTCACAAAACCTTAAGAAGGTCTGATCCTTCTTTTGCATAAAGTAGATCTAGCATCTACGAGAAAAATGATCAATAAAAATAACTTAGTACCTTTGTTTAGCGGTGGAGGCTGTAGAGAATGGTCGACAAACATCTGTGTGAACTCACTCCAAGATTGCTCCAGCTCTACTGCCTCGATCCCGAAAGGAAGATTTCACATAATTACCCAAGGTACAACCTTTGCATGTATCCATCTACTCCATTTTTCGCTTGGGAAGTCTGGTAGAAATCTGCTGCATGATCTTCAAGGCCCCATGGTGCAAGTGGTCCAATCTTCTATGCGATATCTCGCCAACATCTTGGCTTTGAACCACCTCTGCTTTGGAACTCAATGCAGCACAATCATCTACCTCTAGCTTGTAGATATTCTTAACTCGAACCCCAATCCTCTTGGTCTGTCCAGTACTGATATGCCTTAGGAATACCTTTCTTTTACTAAAGACTACATCATAGCCTTTATCTTCTAGCATAGTGACAGACACAATATTCTTCTTCAGACCCGGTACATACTTTACATCATTCAGGGTGGGAGGAGTTCCATGCTCCCTTTGAAACACAACCATACCTTCACCTAAAATACAGTACTTTCCATCATTGCCCATCTCGATCTACATTTGGAGATCCTTCTCCTCTAGGATACTGAAAAGTTTCTTATCGCCGGACATGTGGAAAGAGGCTCCACTGTCCAGGTACCAAACACATCCCACCATGGATGAAACCATGCATGCGATGAGAGAGAAATCCAACTCGAACTGTGAGGCCAATGCCTCACTGTCTAATCCCTTTGAGGATCCCTTCTTGGATTTCTTTTGTGGACAATTCGTAGCATAATGGCCCACCTCATGACAATGAAAGCATCGCACTTTTGATTTGTCAAACTTCTTCCCACCATGGGAAGAACTGGATTTGGGATGGGATGCCTTCCCTTTCCCTTTCCTCACCTTACTCGCTAAGACTATATTTTCTTCATCATCTTGTTTTGATGAATATCCATCTCTAGTGCTTCTTCTTATCTCCTCTTGCATCAGATCTGACCAAAGTCGTTCCCAATCTGGCAATTTCTCTCTTCCATTAACCGAGTCTTGGTAGCTATGCCAGTTCTTAGGAAGACCAAGGGGAGCAAGACTCACCATGTCATCATCGAATGTCATGATCCTTACACTTCCAACCTCATCCCTGCAGGTGGTGAGCTTGTTCAGATATGTAGAGATCGTGTCACCCTTTTCACACTTGAATTTCCAAAGCTTGTCTTTTAGTACCAACTTCCTCTGATCGCTTCTGTTCTGATATAGATCTTTCAATGTTTTCCACATCAAAAACGGTGTCTTCTTCCCATGGAGGCTTGAGACAATGTGGTCTCGAACTCCCTCTAGGAGGATTCTCCTTGCTCTAGCCACACATTTATTCCATTCCACCAATTCTGTAGCATTAGCTGCTATCGACTTGGGGACTTCTTGATCAATGAAGTCGTTTAGACCGTTGTCCTCTAACACTACTTCCATGCGATCCTTCCAGGCTATATAATTCGAGCTGCCATCAAGAGCATACTCGAGCCTCAAACCATTGAATGCCATTAGTGAAATTTGAGATGTGAAAATAATTCGAATTTTATAATCAGGAACTTGAAACTTGAAACTTCTACTTTCCTTGTATACTATTTTTCACTTTGATCACCTTTACTCTGCTACCATGTAGAAATTCCCACTGTAGATCAACATATTATGCAATACACTAAAGAAAAATACAAGATATACTTCTACAACAAAATTGCGGAAGCTTAATTGAATTTGAGAAAGATCAAATAGAACACATATAAATGAGAATGAGAAAGCGATCACACATGAACATAGAAGAATACTCTGGGGAAAGCCTCAGCTAAAAACCCTGATCTTTGTATTATCATACAAGTGGAAATATGTTTAGATTACACAAAGCATCAGCTCACCAGCTATCCTGCTCTCAGTACAATCCAACAATACAACTCACAGACTGAATAGACACAAGATATGCCTTCCCTCAACCCTCCAAGCCTCCTATTTCCTTACACAATTTTCCTTGGGGCCCAATGCTGCCACCTGTGTGAATTGGCCTCATCACACACTCATCAATCCCAAAAGTAACTGCGCAATCTCCAAGGAATGAATTCCTTCTGCATGCAAGAGATATCCTCCAAGGAATATTCCTGCAACTGATAGTACACTGTCCCATCATCTAATCTCAATTGGGTCTCTGTCTGAACTAACGTGCATGAGTTATTTATGAGAGAATATTCAATTATCTGAAGTGCAACAGTTACATGCATGCATGCATTAACTAAATAAACTCACAATTAGTTCAACAAACTATTTGAACTAATCTAACAGGACTTAACTCAGTTAACTGAGCTAACTAATTACAATTCAAAGTACAACTCATCCCGATCTCCTCTAATCAAGGGATAACTTCCTCAATCAATGGAGAAATTGTTGCATGTCTACACATAGACTTCATGTTTGCTTTTCTACAACTAATTAACTCAAGATGAATTAATTAATTATTTTACAAACAACTGCTAAGATCAAATTCGAATTTTAATTCTCAGTTTTAGTTTAGGGACTAACTAAAATTGGAATGTATCTCGAAATGCTATTTATAGCAGTGCTAATTTTAGCACTTCTATTTTTATCATTTCTTGTTGCCATTTTCAAGAGGTTTATCAGATAATAAAAAAGTTATTGGCATGGGATCATAATTCAGATAATGAATATAGGATGTCTATGACTTTCATCCAAAGGGTTAGATTTATTCATAATGAATTTGAAGAAAAATGTGGTGGGAATAAGATCAATGTTACTATAGAATTCCAAAAGGAATTTTGTATGGAAATAGACTATCAAATTGAGGAGAAAATCAGTTCAAAAGGCGATAGAGTAAATACTGATATACTAAGAAGTATTGATAACATTTTCCAGTTGGCATTTAGAACTGGAGAGATATAGGAATTGATTAATGATATTTTTAGCATGTGGGAGAACATTGGCTTTAAAAACCAGAAGGCCAAAAGGTTTAAACCATTGGTATGTAGCATCAGTAAGTCAAGTCCTGAAATGAAACAGCTTCCAGAAGACATGAATATAACACCTTGGAAAGCATCGCAAGGAGTGAAGGATGAAAAACTTGTCAAAATATTATCTTGTGTGAAGTCAGGTGAATTATCATTGGAGGAAATGCTTAAGGAATTTCAATAGTAAGTTTGTTGAATTATTTTTACTTATTTCTAGATTATAATTTTCTTTCAAATATAACATATTTTTCTTGGTAGTATTTGATATACATGTCATTATTATTAAATTTTTTTTACTTTATCCGTTCAATCAAAAAGTTTACATGAAAATACAAGAACAAATGGTTAAATTGTTGAATGAAGATAGTTGGGATGATGTTGTATGCAACTATCCAGATTCAAGTTCTACACCAACACTAAAAGATTTGTATCTTGCATTTAAAAAGTATGTTGATTTACACATTCATTTTTATTCATATGTATACTATTTTTATTTTATAAACTTATACATATATTTGTTTATTTTATTAAAGATGAGGAAGGATGCAAATGGAGCACCAGACAGTTTCAGAACCTTTATTGAAAAAATTAAGATCGAAAGATTGAGAAAACATCGTCTTAGGAATGTTGAACTTGATCCAACTATTATCATTTCATTTGGAATGGGCTTGAAACTATTCAATATCAAGTAATACAAGGTGACTGTAAAGACATTGCTAAACTCATACCTAAAAGGGATTATTCCCCATGGTTTCAATATCCCAAACATTGACTATGATAGTGACCCTTATACTTATCAAGCTCTTAGTAAAGTGGTTGTGGGATTTGTAGAAGTCACATCATCACCATTGTGGAGATTTGTGACATTTCATTTAGACACACAATAGGAAATGTTATTGTCAAGTTGCAAGGGGAAAACGAACTCAAGGATGCAGCTTACATGGTAAGACGTTGAAAATGTATGTCTGATTAATGTTAAAAAAATCATTTATGTACAAGTTAATTGAACTTTTACTAGTTCATGTTACAAACAGAAGTCAAATCTTCTTAACTGTGAAGATCAACTAATTATAAATGACTGTGAGTTCATCCATATTGATAGTTGGACAAAAGATGACAGCTATATGTCTGTGCTTTTTAATTGGGTAGATGGAAAGAGTCATAGGCAAGTACTGGTTTATGATGTTGCTGTGAAAAGACTAACATATGAAGATAAAGAAACAAAAGGAGAGATAGTTAACATTTCTCAAAAAGCACAGTCATTGATTAACTATCTTATAGACTTATGTTCAAATGAAGGAGATTGGGTTTTGGATTTATTTTTTTGTCTCAGGTAAGTTTTATTAGATAGAATTGAATTTCAATATCTTCTTTCTTGATTTATATGTCATTATACTAATTTACTTCATTATTTCTTTTGTGCTTGATAATTAGGTACTACACTATCATGTTGCCTACAAAAAGGAATAAATTGCATTGCCATTGAAAAAGATCGAGTACAGTGCAAATTTATTCAACAAAGAATTAATGCTCTTCAATTTCTTTCAGATGCAATGCAAGAAATTGGGTTGAAGAAAGGGGATTTTAGTGAATCATGTGTGGAAAAAAAGGCAAAGGAACCTCAACCACCATTACATGGAATGATTGGAAAGGCATACATTGAGAGATTCATAGACATCAAAGATCCATTAGAAGAGAAAAATGAGCAAAATGAAGCAGAAAATATTGTGGAAGAAGACAAGATGAAACTCTAGAGGATGAAGAGTTTGGATTATGTGATATTGTTGATTAAATTTAAGTTATGTTTGGAAATCAAGCTCGTTTTTTGCAACTATTAATTAGTTATACTTGTAATGTTTTGACTTTGACATTTTATGAGAAGAATAACCATTCAATAAATGTTGTTATGTGTTCAATATTTGTATTATGTGATTTTCACTTTAATTTTTATGTGGACCATTATTAAAAAAAAATAGTGATTATTATTATTTTTTGACATGAAATTCATTAAAAAAACTATTATTTAACCATTTTTTGTTGATTGTTTCCTATAAAAATTGTGATTTTGACATGTCATTTTTAGCAAAATATTATCAAAATGTGTAATTTTTTGGTTATATTTATGTTCAAATGGTTATTTTTATGTCAATTGTTAAAAATTATTGTTATTTAGAGATAATTATTTGATGTGCATTGAAAAATTAATTAACGATATATAAATATGTAGAATATCGAAACTTTAAAATATCGACCTTCTTCTTTAACTCTGCAAAAAAATAAAAACCTCACTACAAAAAAAAAAATTGAAAGAAAAACAAGAGAATATGAAGAAGACGACCACTTCAAAAATTGTTAAATTTAGAAAATAATTATTCACATTTAATACATTAGAAAATTTAAAGTAAAAAAATAAGTCCTGTAAAAAAAGGGTGTGATGCATAATTAACACTTTTTAAAATCAGCATGCAAATCTCTAACATTCTAAAAACTAGTGTACATAAAAAAAATTAAAGTGTCAAAAACTATGCTAAAAAAATATATCTATGTATTCTGCATCACTACTTTTCAAAATTGGTTGGCTGTTTTGCTACCTCAATGAAACAGGTAATCATATCAGTTCCTGTTTCAAAGTTTACATTGTTTTTTCTTCAACTAGAAAATAACCATACTGTCTATGGAGCTTTATAAATCCATCTCGACACATTATTTACAATAATACACACATATGTACATATGTACATTTTCACAACCAACAAAGAAAAGGATATGATGCCTGAATCCACAACAAGGGAATCCAAAGGCTCACACCTCCACCCTCAAAGTAATATCAGGATTCACCTCCTTCCCAGGAAGTCTAGAATCCGCTGCCACAGTCAAAGTTGCATCCAATATCCGGTGCTATAATCCTGCGCCACTTGTCCTCTTAGTGAACAATTATTGACTCATAGTTCTAGGGAAAACTCCCAATGTGTATATGATTCCATATGGGAATGCTAATGACCAAAACAAATACTTCTGCGGCCTTGCCTTCTTTGCTACATAGTCCCTTTAGAAATTAGGTCACCCCTTCCGTATAGTCACTCGCCTTCCAAGTTCTCCGACATCCCCTATTCCGTGTGATCTATCCCTTGGCAAGTATTCCTTGCATTGGAAGATACATAACCAAGGCATATATCTGCCTAAAAACCATCACACCAGTCATAGCATGCTCATGGAAATCAATGGACACTATTGAGTACCAATGTCCCACAATGGGCCTGCTCCTTAAGTGCTTTACCAACATACTTTGCATGTTCCAATTTCTTTCACTACTACTACTAATTCTTGCAGTCGATTTCGGCCACTCAACTGGGCATGTTCATGCATTCCTATTCCAATAACATAATGTCCATTAGATTACAAAAAGTTGAAATAAATTCAAATCATACCTCATTGGTAGCTCGTTAATAAGGTACAATTGGAATCTTGTTTACTTCTTGTCACCATAAGTCAGCTAGCATCTTTGACCAAATAAACATGTATAAAAATAACACATCAGGTTAACTCAAAACATAGCCATCATAAATCAAAATCATGAATCATATGTAACCATCATAAACTAGAATCATAGATCACATGTAATCATCATAAACTAGAATCATAACTCACATGCATAATAAAATTGAAATAAAATATTGATACTTATCCTTTAATCAATCCTTCGCTTCTACATTTTTATTTATTCTGTACGCACTCCGGATCAATTGCCACACCCGATAAACAACCAATGCCTTCTCCTCAACCATGCACACATACACATAGTGTGCATCACACACATACAACCACACATGACATACAATACCATTCAATACATGCATCTACACCTGACAACACATACACCTACACCCAGTGTACGACATAACACAATACATACTTGTACTTTCGATGTATGACACAACACAACACGTATACGTATACAATGTACATCACAATACATACATCCACACACAATGTGCGAGACCAAAAAATGCATACACATACACCCGATATACAACAAAACTCATACATCTATACCCAATGTACAACGCCACACAATACATGTACCCACATAAAGTACAACACAATGAATACACATGTCATGATACAACAACTACACAATGCACATACATAGTACCGCATGTACAAAACACAACATGTACGACATGCACCCAATACCACACGTACACATGTACCATATATACCACGTGTACAGAATACCACCTGTACATGGAAACCACCTACACAACATGTATACATTGCCACATGTACACTGCACCACCTGTATAAAGTGTACATAACACCATATGTACATAGTACCACATACACAACATGTACACGACACCACATGTACACAAAACCACATGCAAGACATGTACACAACACCACTTGTACCACATGTACATGACACCACATGCAACACCACTTGTACAATCATGCACACAACACCATATGTACATAGCACTACATGTCCAACATGCATGCAACACCACATGTACACAACACTGCATATCCAACATGTACATATCATCATCTGTACACAACATTGCATATCCAACATGCATAGAGCACGATATGCACACAACGTCGCATATACATCATACACACAGTACAATATGTGCACAACACTGCATATACAACTTATACATAGCAACATCTATACCCAGCACTGCATATGTAACATTCACACAACACTATATATACCATCCTATACATAACATTGCATAAACAAAAAGTACACACACACTATATATATAACAACACCGCATGCGCATAACATCACAGATGGGACATGTACAACATATACAACATATGCACAATAATAGTACCTCACATCCAAAAGCACATTGTCTCTACCAAGAAACCTTGCTTCCAATGTCTTATCCATGCTTGTTCCATCATGCCGCAAACCACACTAGTTTCATTTCACTGATGTATCCTTCAACGATACCTGTCATAACATAAACATAAGCATAATACAATCATACAATATCAGTTCATATCCATATGATACTAACCTCATATATTTTTTGTGACTACTCTTCTACTTGATTCCTCACAGATAGGAACCTCTTCATGCCATTCTCCTACATAGGAAATCATTCCTCCACAAGCATGATCCTTGACAACCGTGTTGGACAGTGGTGTAGATACATAAATAAGTAGACACATATATGTAAATATTAGCATAAAACAATCATGATCCTGTCAGACACCGACATACATACACACATACATGTATAAATATATAAACATCAGCATAATCATGATCATAACATAATTACTAAATATCATATGGTCAAGGTCAAGAGAACTCCCTTTATCCATGCACAACATGCACAACATTGAGAACAATAGTTCCCAACATAGCTAAGGCATATGACACCCCATATCCATTTACTTCACCTTTCTTGGTTACCTTTCTCATGTCTGTACTGCCACCATCCATTCACCACAATGGACCCAACCAGTCCAACTGACTGTCATAGTCTTACCTTCTACTGCGCTTACTCATGCAGTAAGCTTCATCTGTGTCTTACATTACCAGTCGGATACCACATAACTCTCCCTGAGCTCCATCAACTTTCCTCTTTCTCAACCAATTCCCAAGAATCTCAAAACAATAAAGGCAAGACCGAGAAGCAAACAAGAAGAAAACCATGAAAACCAATAACAATATGAAACCACAAACAATGTGGCATAGATATCCACTCGACACAATCAAAACCACAATTCAAGTACAACATTTGCAAAATAACAAAAGCACAAGACTAACAACAGACACCATGACTTGATCCCCATGGTTCCAAAAGCCTCCAAGGGAAATCTTAACCTAAGCCTTCTTTAAATTTCATGGCAACATTTCTTGCCATGCAACTCCCTGCATCACACTACCATAAACACATAAGTGTCAATGTATAAATAAATATAACAATACATCAGTTACCTTACCTTTTTATGCCAAACAATTTCTTACAACTGAACACATCCACATTGTTGAACCTTAAGAAACCAATTTCCTGGCTGTGTAGAAATTGTGCTTAAGACATTAATGTTTATAATTATTGTCACTTGTTTTTCACTTAATTGTATGTTGTATTCTCAAATGAAGGACCTGAAAGACTAGGTTTTTAACCCTCAATACTTAGGTGACATGAAAATCTCAGAATTCCATTTGATTGTTGAATATAAATGATGAATGAAGAAAGCTTGAAGAAGTTAGAGACAATATGTTTTTTTACACAGAATCTACTATCTATGACACTTGGAGAAATTAAAGATAATATGTTGACTTACATAGAAACTACTATTTGTAACTTAGAAGAATTATAGAGGGAGGAACTTCAAGTATAGGAGCGCTCTTTTAAGGGATTTTAACTTCATTTACATAAGCAAATAAAGACTTGCAACTTCATTACCATACTTAAAATAAGAAAACATATGATGACACATAACACAAAAGTCACAAAATAATACCCAACAATGTGTGGAAAACTTCTGATTCTTTCATTAATCAACAATTTTATCAAGAATACAATGGCCTAGTCTCCAAGTTCTCCAGAATTCGAACCCTTTCTCTGTAAATTTTCCTCTTTTTATACATTATGAGACAGTTGGTAATCATCAAAATTGTCAAACTGCTTAACTATCTACCAACTTTCTAAAGTAAAAATAACTATAGATTATTACATTAGAGGGTAAAAGACACCTCATTCTCAAGAAAATAAAATAACAAGAAGTAAAAGAATTTAGAAAATTGATGATGATTGTTCACTTTTCAGATCTATGGCTTGGATGTTGATGAAGCTTCTCTATAGATGCTTTGATAATGGTTAAACTATTTTAACACAACAAATTGTATTTTAACAAAACTCCGTACGTGGACTTGGGCCCATGTATGTATCGGGAGTGTTCTTATTGGCAGAAACACAAATAAACCCGACCAATCATCGTTGCCTTTGGAATTTTAGTTGTTCGTCTCTAACTTTGGTTATTTTGCTAAAACAGTGAAATCAGTTGATTTACACGAAATATGGCAAACCTTCGGTTACCACGGAACTAAAAAAGAATTAAAACTTTGGTTCATAAACTCATTACGTCCACCTGAGCTATGCGCGATCACCGTCTGATCACCCCTTCAATGGACAGTCCGATCCCTTGGAACTCACGAAAATTCAAACCTGTTGAACAAAACCTTATCGCGTCCATTTTTTCAATGACCCTTTGACTCCCATACGGACCAGATAAGAAGTAAACCTTCCAGTTAATGATTTATCGGGTCCGATTTTAAAAATAAAACCCGATTACTTTTTGACGCGATATCCGTTGGATCTCGTCCCTTTCGATGGATGGTTATGATTGATCCAGACTTCAATGGATTAAACTACATTTCATACACCATCGCGTCCGATTTCTAAAATAAACTTCATTCTAGTTACCCATGCGATTGCCGTCAGATCTGTTGCCTTGCAAGTGAATGACTCAGATCTTCCCGCGGGTTTCTCACATTCAAAAGCCGTCAATCAAATAAAATAAGTTATTTCTTTCAAATTTCTGCTTTTCCCTTTATTTCCACTACAACATAATTTGATTTTTTCTTTTATATTTTATATTTTTCTTTCATTTTGTGATAAAACTGAAAATAAACTTAAATAACAATGGATGCTACAACATCTAGCTCCACCTGGGGATAGTGCTTTTTTGACAGAAGCACTAAGAAACACAGATCAATGCCTTCACCTCGGGCATGGAGTCATATATTTCTTAGTCAATTCAAATTCTATGGAATTTGTACAATGAATTCACTCTGGTATCTACAATGATAGGATTCTTGTGCTTCAGAACTGGAAATATTGCTTGAGGTACTGCCCATTTGTAGGCAGCTGTAGAGTTTCACCATCAAGATTCTTTGCAATAGTTTTCTTAAGGATTCTCATCAAAGTTTTGTTAGTGGATTCAGCCAATCCATTTCCATGTGGATGATAAGTAGTTGAATGAGATAAAATAGCATTATACTTTTGAAAAAAGCAACAAACTTACTTGAGCTGAAGACTTGAGCATTATAAGTAGAACTTCGGCGTAAATCACATATAGAAAGACCTTTGTCGACACGTTTTGAACCAACCAGTGTGGTTCATTGTCAGGACAAGTTGAAGAAACAAATCCAGCAATTGCATGTTAAATAGTCTGAGCAGAGCCTCCAACGGCTATCTTGACCAACGACTATCTTGACCAACGGCTAATTTTGACTTAGGGACTAGAGTCAAAAAGTCATGTGTTTAAGTTAGTAGTTAAAAAGGAATCATTTAATAATTAAAAATTATAAGTTAATGTAATTTAAAGGCATTTAGTTATATGGAAGACCTTATTATTTATATAAATATATATAAGGTAATTTTAAGATAATAGTTAGTTAGAATAACTATTTTTTCTGAAGAAAGATAATTCATAATTTCGTGAAAAGAAATTACATGTTGTAGATGCCCGAAGGCATACGCTGTAAACATGGCAATGAAATCCACAGACAAATTAAAAAAGATATACAATGAGACCCAAAGGGTGTACTTTTCTGTTGCATATATGCGCTATATAGATCCAATAATAATACCCACGCAGGGGATGGCAAATAAAAAAAACAGTTATGATATGTACAAAGTAAAGTAAAACATATAGTCAAGTTCAAATTACTGAGAAAAATTAGGGGTTGTTCCCCCTCAGTGGTTCCTCGTCCATATATGGTCTGTGGAAATACTGGTAGATCCCTCCTGGTGTATGTTCTGTTATCATCCATTCTCCTAGAGGACAATGTGTCGCTTCTTTTGATAACTTGTCAGCAGTTTGATTTCTTTCCCTGTAGATGTGAGAAACAGAAATATGATCAAAGAATGTTTTGAAAAAAGTAATTTCTTCCAATATAGATCTTAGAGAGTATGCATTGCAAACAACTATATTGTTAAACTAATCAGACACTATCTTTGAATCTCCAAAGATTTGTATGCTTTGGCAATTTTTCAGGATAGCAAAGTATAGCAGGTGGCAGAGAGTTATCAATTCAGCATGGTTATTGGTGTCGGGTCCCAGACCCAAACAGATCTATAGTAGTGTGTGTCAGAAAGATAGAGACAAATGCCACCCCCACATCCGTGAAGTTGGGCTGCTTCGTCATAATAGGCCCACATAATGTTTTTGTTGATCTATTCCTATTGTATAATTCTTTGTCTCTTATGACTGTCCTCATTTGGGAGTTCGTCGAAGATGGCACAAATCTGTAGTGGGAGGAGGTTCCAGTTTACCACATTATCCTCAAATTTTTCTTTATTTCTTTTGAGCCAAATATACCAGGAGACGAGGAGAGGCAAATTTCTTGATTTTGGTATGACTGATGTAGACCACCATGATTCCCAAGTCGAAGTAATGTCCGCCCCCTGCCAGATTCTAGTCATGTTGAGTGATTGCAGTACTTGTGTCCATATGCTCCTTGTGGTAGGACAGGAGAGGAATAGGTGCTGCATCATTTCTTCATCCTGGAGGCATAATACATAATAGGTCGGGACCATAAATGCCCTTCTCTTCAGATAGGAGCCTGTGGGGATTTTGTTTTCCAGGATATTCCACATCAGCAGTCTGGTACATGGAGGTGCTTGTAGCTTCCATAGATTATACCACCAGCTTCTTATATCCTCCGGTTTCTTGTCAGCTATGATTATGTTATACCCCTGTTTCGGAGTGTATTGCCCGGTTTTAGAGTGAGCCCAGATTAATTCATCTTCAACGTTTCGCAGTCTGATATGTGTTTCTGTAAAGGCCCTTAGGTAGTTTTGCCAGATTCTGCTCCAGTTAACTGGAATGTGCCAGTGTGGATCAGTCAACCAGGCTTGAGTATGGAAGGTAGAGTTTTGCTGATCCCCAATCTGTTCCAGATACTTGATACCTCTGTTGTTAAGGTGCCGAATTAATCCATCAGGTAGTATATGGGAGTTTCCACTGCCAATCCAGGGATCAATGCCAATACGGACAGAAGCTCCATTGCCTATCTTCCATATTAAGCCCTCCTTAATGATAGATATAGAATTCAGGATGGCTCTCCATATCACTAAAATGCCCGATCTGTGCCTTTGATGGGCTTTTGATCCAGTCAATGATGGTCTATGACCAGATGCATTTATGAAGGATTACTTAAGCCCATAGGCTATTTTGTTTAAGAAGGAACCAACCCTGTTTGGCAGCCAAGGCTTGAGCAAAAGCCGGGAGGAGTTTAAGACCCCAACCTCCCCACTGCTACAGAGTAGCAATTCTAGTCCATTTGACCCAGGGAAAAGGTCTGCCCTCCTTTCTTCCATTCCAGAGGAATCTACTACAGATTTGTTGTATTCGGTGAAGGATTCCTCTAGGAATCCAGGCAAGTGACATCCAGTATATCGGGGTGGCTTCTAGGACTGTTTTGATAAGGACCAGTCTGCTCGCCCTAGACAGAAGCTTATGACACCAACAACTTATTCTCTTTTCCACTTTAGTGATGATCCAGGTCCAGTTTTTGATCTTATACCCATCTGGTTTTAATCTGAAGCCCAAGTATTTTAATCCCCCCATCAAATTAGTAGCTTGGAAGGGAAAAAATTGAGAAGCCAATTGAGATTCCTGTAGGGAGCATTTAGATATTGAGATGGTGGATTTTTCTCTATTGATCTCCATACCCGTGGCTCTATAGAACAGGTTTAGAATCTCATTCAAGGTGGTGGAATCCTGGACACTGCCATTCAAGAAGATTAAGATGTCATCAACAAAAAGTAGATGAGTCAGGTAGAATTGATCCATGATTTTTAGGCCTTGTAGGCCTCCCCTCCTTTTTTCCATAGCAATGTGCCTACTCAGGCCTTCGATGACAATTAAGAAGAGTAGGGGTGATAAAGGGCATCCCTGCCTGATCCCTCTATCAATATTGAAGGAGGGCGATGCAGAACCATTAATGAGAATGGTGAAGGAGACCGAGGAGATGCATCCCATGATCCAGCTGATGAGTGCTGGGGGAAACCCCAAATGAGTAAGAATCATCTTTATGTACAGCCAATTCACCTTGTCAAAAGCCTTTTCCAGATCAATCTTGAGTGTGAGCCCCTTGAGGTTCTTGAGCTTAATGGAGTGCAGAGCTTCCTGGGCAGTACCAATGGCATCCTGAATATGTCTATGGTGGAGGGAGGCAAATTGCTCCTGGGAGATGTGATTGGATAGAATAGGATTGATGTGGTTGGAGATGATTTTGTATAGACAATTGCAGAGGGATATAGGCCTATAGTCGTTATAGGTGGATGGTGAATCTGTTTTAGGAATCAAGGCCAAGTAGGTGAAGTTTATGAGAGGGTGGATGTGTCCCGAGGTTCTGCTTTCCTTGATAACAACAAGGAGATCCCCTCCTAGAAGCTCCAGAAAAGCCAAATAGAACTCCACTGGCCAACCATCCAGGCCAAGACTCTTATCCTTCTTGAACCACTTGAGGGTTCCTTCCAGTTCTTCCATAGTGACAAGTTGATTTAAGTCCTCTGCTTCCTCCGGATCCACAAATCTCAGAAAGTGGGCAGCTATATTGATGATATCCAGGAGGTTGATGGCTGCTGGTGCAGTGAATTGCCTCTTAAAATGGGTAATCCCCAATCTGGCGAGTTGAGGATGAGTAGTGGCCCAGCCTTCATTCTCACAGGGCATCTGCCAAATAGTATTAGTGGCCTTTCTTCCATTTGCATAGTTGTGGAAGAATTTGGTATTACCATCCCCCGCTTGGAGCCAGGTGGCTCTGATTTTTAATCTCCATTGTTCTTATTTTTCCAGAAGTATCTTGTTTTTTTGGTTTTCAAGCATGACTAGATTCTTCTTAGTCTCCTCCGTAAGGAAACCTGGACCATGTTCATCTGTTGCCTGTGCAATCTGTGTTTCAATATCAACAAGTTGTTGTTCATCTCTCAACTTCTTTCTTTTAGACCACTGCTCAGTCATTGACCTGAGTTTATTCAACCGACAAACAAAGTCTGCAACCATCATTTGCTCCCTCAAAGGGGGCTGAGCTCTCCAGAACTCTGTCACCATATTGATGTAATCAAGATCATTGAGGAGCCCAGCAAAAAATTTGAAGGGGGAGCGTGGCTTTTTAGATTGTCTAGTAACTTGTAGAAAAATGGGAAGATGATCAGAATATCCCCCAGTTCCCACCCGTTGTCGATAAAGGGGAAGGCGGCGAATGAGGTCTTCATGAATCAAGAACCGATCTAGTCTGCGACCCAGGGCAGCCTCCCCAATCCTCCTATTGTGCTAGGCGGGCTACCTCTTATTCATGGGGACATCCACTAAATTATAGGAATCGAGTAGTGTACTCATCTGATCGGAAATTGGGTCAATTTG
The DNA here is from genome assembly GCA_000404065.3 of Pinus taeda. Taxonomy (NCBI): domain Eukaryota; kingdom Viridiplantae; phylum Streptophyta; class Pinopsida; order Pinales; family Pinaceae; genus Pinus; species Pinus taeda. Next base: position 59,625 of record APFE030401628.1, on the reverse strand, counting down.
AGCATGATGTCCCCATGATTCTTCCATACCCAAAGAAAAATTAAGGTCCCCCCCATGATGGTGGTATTCGTGATAAGACCATGATCCAACAAATTGTGCCAGAAATCCAATCTGTTCTGATTAGGAGCATAGATGTTAATAACTTTTAACTGACGTCCCAACTCCCCGACAAAGATGTCCATGCCAATGAATCCCGTGCCGCCCCAGGTGGATAAAAGCTTAATAGTTCTAGGGTTGATGCCAATTGCGAGACTGCCAGACCTGCCTATGGCATCCATGCCCTGAAATATCTAACCCGACAGAATAGATTGTAGGGATCGGATAGAGTCTTCAACAGTAGCAAGAGTTTCTTGTAGGAAGAGCATGTCACAGAATGTATCCTTTAACAATCGTTTTAGAGCCAATCTCTTTTTGGGGTTGGCTAATCCCCGGTAGTTGTGGGAGAGCCAAATCATGATGGACCATGGGCAGTGGGCTCCAAAGTTCTAAGCGCCCTCTCAATGGTATGCTGTTTGCCCCTCACCACATCTGCCACTGCTAGCTTAATGGTAGATTTTAATTTTGAAGGGCACCCTCTGGCAGGTTTATGGAGTTTGGTCCTTCTTGGAGAAATTCCCAAACCAAGACGCGGAGGTGAGGGTCGAGATCGTGAGCGGAGGTTGTAGGGATGGGGATCTAGCCTAGGGGGAGAAGATGAGCGATATGAGGGGGTGGAAAAATCCCTGTGAGATGTGGGGGTGGTGGAGAAAATGGGCAAGGGCACAGATAAAGGGTAGGGAATGGAAGGAATAGTGCAAATTGCAGACGAGGGGGAAAGCAGAGATGTATGCAATACATTTAACATAACACCTAAAAAAAGAGTATCAGAAATGGGGAGAGACTGATTACCCGGTTGTGAAGTAGCTTCCGTCGCAGATTTGGAGTGAGTCCTGGGGGGAGATGATGGAACTTTACGCCGGTTCCCTTTCTTCTTTGTGGCTTCCACGACTTCTTTTGTTGGAGTTCCACCTTGTTCCTGTTCGCCCTTTTTCTGTTCTGCAGAGATTTGGAGCTTTGTTCCCTTTGAGTTCTCAGTGGTCACCGATGAGTTCAGGGGACAATCCTTTTATAGGTGACCCACCTTGTGGCACCTCCTCCAATGAAAAGGGACTCCTTCATAGTCCAAAAGTTGTTTGTGAGAGAAATGCCTCCTGTGGAGGGTAATTTTCTCCTCTAGCCCAACCCTACTGTCACGATAAGCCAAAATTCTTGCCATAGTCATGATTCCAGTTTTTTCGAAGGACTTATCATGTTCCAGGTAAGTCCCTAGGGCATCTCCGATACGCTTGAAAACTTGAGGAGTCCAAAATTGCATACGAAGACCTGGCAGTCTAACCCAGATGGGTCCAGCACCGAGATTCTCACGCTCAGGATCGAAAAGAGGATCCCATCGTTTCAATAGAACAGGATCCAACTCTATGTGCCAGTACTATGACAAGGTGCAACTTGTGTACTCCTCCCTATGAAATTGGAGGGCGAACCATCCTCTGGCCAACACCCGAATAACGGGGAGTTCTTTCAGCAAGGTACCCCAAATCTCCACAGTCCAATGCTGCAATCTCTCCACCGTGTAGTTTCTGCCTCTAACATGGCCAACCAGTACTTTCCTCGTTGTATCCATAGCATTTTCCATTTGAACGTCCTCGCCGAAGGTCAGGTTGATGTCAAAGTCCATAGCTCTGAGGCATCGACCTTTTTTCAGCTAATCCGAGCGCCGACCCGTAGGGTAATCTTTCAGGAGGCTCCTGTAAGTTTCCGAAGAGCTATGTTGTGCCGAGAGCGAGGGTCGAGGGTTAGGGATGGGAGTGCTGAAACAACCTGAGTGAATGGGGGAGCGAGGGTTGAGGCTGCAAGAGTCCGGGTAAGCGAGGGGATGCTTAGGCCACAGGGGGTTAGTTGGTTCCGAAAAGGCGATGGAGGAGGAGGAAGGGAACATAGGCAGAGAGGACAGTGGGGGAGGAGGAGGGGGTAGCTGCGGGGGATGAGGTAGGGGGAGTCAAAAGTGGGGTAGGCCTGGAATGCAGAGCCGAGGAGGTTCAGAGTGGCAGGGGAAAGGGGGGGCCATTCCAAGCCTGGAAGGTCCGCGACATTAACTGCAGGATGCTGGCGCTTCCCGGGGATGGGCAAGTGTTTATTTGATGGTTTAGCAATTGTCGATTGACCCAGGTCATGCGGCACGGGGCCCTCAACCGATGTGGAATAGTGTGCCAAAATCTCTTGACTCGGCATGGGGTCCTCCTCGTAGTCCACGAGGTCCTCTTCCACCATATTCGCCGGTTAGAAATCAGACAGTCTTGAAACTAGGGGGGAACGGGGAACCAGCCAAGGTAAAGGAGGAGGTCGGGGACCACAGGCGCGAAAGTAAAATAGACAAAGGAATCACCAATCGGCACACCAGGAGAGGGCAGGAGCGAATATAGAATGAAGAAAAGATATACCGGTGTGGTCAGACCCATGCAGGTAACTGTGCTAACGTGTCCACTGTGTACACCAATTGGAATAACTATATATCATAACGAGAAAATAATAAGTTAAAATAAATAAATAACTAAAAAAATATATAATAAATAAATAATACAAAATAAATAAATAAATAAATTTAATAAAGAACGTAGCTGGTAAAGGTTAAAGGTTAGTTGAAAAAAAAAATGAAATAATAAATTAAAATAATTAATAAAATAAATAAATAAAATAAGTAAGTATACCTAGAAAAAATTATTATATAATATATATATATATATATATATATATATATATATATTATATATAATATATATAATTAGCTAAGATTATATTTATTAATATCAATAAGAAAAAATAAATAGAAAGAGTGACATAAAAATGAAAATAAAAAAATAAAGGAGAAGGACCGGAAAAAAGACCATTAAAAAACCACAGAGCAGGAAGGATAAACCCTAGGAGGAAGGAAGGCTCCAGGGGAACAACGAAAGCTTGAAAAGGATAAATGGCGGGGGGGGGGGGGGAAAGAAAGACTAGGACAAAAGGGCATGGATCCAACAGCTACTGATCTTCTAGACGTCATCTCTATTGAGATTGTTAGGCCTTCTTTCAATCTCAATAGCTTCCCTGAATTTACGATGATGGAACTGAGCAACTTTGGCAACAACCTTGGCCTCCTCTATGCAAACCTGATGCTTGGTCTTTTCCACATGCTCTGCTAATGCTGAAGACTTGGTTCTCCCATGTCTTAGGTCAGCTGCATGTTCGCTGATCCTCTGATGGATGGAGCGCCCCATTTCCCCAATATAGGGGGTCCCGCAAGAGCAAGGGATCAAGCAGACACCCTTCATGTCCTTCGGGTCAATGGGATCTTTCACTGATTAGAGGGAATTTACGAATGGTGTTTAGGGGCCTAAAGGTTGAGGGAATATCATACCTCTTAAGGATCCAAGCAATCTTGTCCGTGGTTCCTTGGACATAGGGAAGATGGTTCCATTGGTGGCCCGACCTACCTTCTAGCTAAGTTCCTTGCCCTTAAACTTAAGCCCCTGGTTGGCCGCATTGAGTCCTTCGTAAAAGACTCTGCATCCTTCATTAAGGAGCTTAAGGATATTAATCTTAACCCTGAGGACATTCTCGTCAGCTTTGATGTGGTCTCCCTGTATACTTGCATCCCTATAAAGGAGGCCTTGGAAGTGATCTATCACCTAACAGATCCTAATACCGCGCATCTCGTTGAGATATGTCTCAATTCCACTTTCTTCTGTTTCGAGGGTGAGTTCTTTGAACAGACCTATGGTGTTGCCATGGGTTCCCCCCTTTCCCCTATTGTTGCGAATCTTTTTATGGAAGATTTCGAAGCCAAAGATTTAGCCTCTGCTCGTCTCCTTCCCAAGCTATGGAAAAGGTATGTAGATGACACTAATGTCATCTGGTCCCATGGCCAAGAGGAGCTGGATTGCTTCTTCAATCACCTCAATTGTCAGTCCTCTGCCATTAAGTTCACCATGGAAAAAGAGGTCAATGGTTGCCTCCCTTTCCTGGATATTCTTATATCTAAGAATAAGGATGGTTCTCTTTCCCACTCTGTGTTCCGGAAGAAAACGCGTACTCAGCAGTACCTTCATGCCGATTCCCATCATTTCCTTGCTCAAAAGATGGGTGTTATTAACATCGTCGCTACTTGTGCCCTTAGGATTTCTGATAAGGAGAGCCTTGATAAGGAGAGATCCCATCTCCTTAATGTCTTTGTGTAGAATGGCTACAGTAGGCGCCTAGGTCAGAAGGCCTTCCTTAAAGCCTCTAAAAATGCATTAATTAAAAAAGAACCAAAGGAGCGCCGACTAGGTGTCCATCTTCCCTATGTCTAAGGAACCACGAACAAGATTGCTCGGATCCTTAAGAGGTATGATATTCCCTCAACCTTTAGGCCCCTAAACACCATTCGTAATTCCCTCCAATCGGTGAAAGATCCCGTTGACCCGAAGGACATGAAGGGTGTCTACTTGATCCCTTGCTCTTGCGGGACCCCCTATATCGGGGAAACAGGTCACTCCATCCATCAGAGGATCAGCGAACATGCAGCTGACCTAAGACATGGGAGAACCAAGTCTTCAGTGATAGCAGAGCATGTGGAAAAGACCAAGCATCAGGTTTGCATAGAGGAGGCCAAGGTTGTTGCCAAAGTTGCTCAGTTCCATCATCGTAAATTCAGGGAAGCTATTGAGATTGAAAGAAGGCCTAACAATCTCAATAGAGATGACGACTGGAAGATCAGTAGCTATTGGATCCATGCCCTTTCGTCCTAGTCTTTCTTTCCTCCCCCCCCCTTTTATCATTTTCAAGCTTTCGTTGTTCCCCCTGGAGCCTTCCTTCCTCCTAGGGTTTATCCTTCCTGCTCTGTGGTTTTTTAATGGTCTTTTTTCCGGTCCTTCTCCTTTATTTTTTTATTTTTATTTTTATGTCGCTCTTTCTATTTATTTTTTCTTGATTGATATTAATAAATATAATCTTAGCTAATATATATATATATATATATATATATATATATATATAATATATATATATATATATATATAGATATTGTTTTTTCTAGTTATACTTATTTTTTATTATTATTATTATTTTTTAATTTATTTTTATTATATATATATATATGTTTGGATATCTTTATTTATTTATTATTATTTTATCTATTACTTATTTATTTATTATTTTATTTATTTTATTTCATTTTTCATATATATATATATAGATATATAATTTATTTTTATTTATTTTATTTTAACTTATTATTTTCTCATTCTGGTATATAGTTATTCTTACTAACTATTATCTTAATTACCTTATATATATTTATATAAATGTAAGTCTTCCATATAACTAAATCCCTTTAAATTACAATACTTATAATTTTTAATTATTAAATGATTTTTTTTTTTTTTTTTGTAAGCTGGGGCGGGACTCTCCGATTACATGTCCATTAAGTACCCCTCAATGGGGGAAGGGTAGCCCAGATTGAACCAAGACTTCCGGTTCGGTGAGACTTCATTTCCACGGCCCTTGCCGCTTGAGCTACCCCATGTGGACATTAAATGATTCCTTTTTAACTATTAACTTAAACACCAATTAAAATTATTTGATTTATTTATATATTTTTATATATATTTTAAGGTATGGTCACCGAATATAACTAACTTCCTTTAAATTATAAAAATGATTTTTTGACTCTGGTCCCTAAGTCAAAATTAGCCATTGGTCAAGATAGCCGTTGGAGGCTCTGCTCAGACTGTTTAACATGCAATTGCTGGATCTATCTCTTCAACTTGTCCTGACGATGAACCACACTGGTTGGTTCGAAACGCATCGACAAAGGTCTTTCTATATGTGATTTACGCCGAAGTTCTACTTATAACTATTATGGATCACAGAAGCCTGAATTCAAGACTTGAACATTGTCTGTTATGACTTTGATAGGGCATCCAAGTCTGCTGAACATGTTTTCCTCATATGTCTTGAGATCCTTATAGGGCCAAGCCAAAACATCAGTGTCTTGCCTAAAAAGCTTAATATATATCTCCTTATAATTAACTGAAACTTCCTTGAACAATTTGACCAGCTTGGGCTCCTTCTGGGTTCCAATATTGTGATCCTGAATCTATTCATCCTGTGAAAGGAAAATAGCACATGTTCCTTCTTTAGAATAGGCTCCATCAAAGAAGCACTTCCACACCCCTTCGGTTTGCAGCTCTGTATTTACACAGGCTGAAGTAAGTTGCCTCTGGTTATCTTCGGCCAACTCTGCATTATCATGCAGCATGAAGAAAGAAAAGTCCTCTTTTTCCTGACTATATACAGGTGAATTACTTGCTTCGTTATTTGTGATTGTTCTAATAAATCTTGTTTCTTTATACAACCTCCTTTCCTGCCACCAAAAATTGGTATGATAGCATAAGAAAAATCCAGTTTCAAAACACCACCAAATTTAGCCCCCCGGGACCTAGATAGTAACATTCCAAACCTAGCAGGGATATCTACTACCAGTACATCCATTACCAAACTTTTGGCCGGAATCTAGGCTAGTGACACCACCATATCTTTAATTCCCCCAAGACACTTGACTTCATTTGAATCAAAAGAATACAAGTCTCTGCAAGGTTTAGTAACTTGTAGGTTTAGTTGTTTCATCACTAATAATGGCATAAGGTTATGTGAAGCTCCCGAATCAAGCATACAATTGCACAAGAGGAAATCATGAACCAATAAAGAAATGTAGAAAGGAGGTGTTGAAGAATCTACCTCCTCCACATGTGAACCAAAAACCACTACTGGTTTATCTTCTTGCAGATTCACAATGTCATTTATATTCACATTCTGAGATAGATTGATAAACTCTGTAATTTCTCTTTGATAAGCTGGTGTTTTAACCAACTCTGTGAGGGGTACCTGAATTTTGGTCTTTTCTAACTCTTTAGTGAAACTAAACACATGGCTCTATTTAGTATTCCTTTCATTCTCATCTCCACTTTTCTTCAACACTGAAACCTCCCGTGGAATGGAAACAATTCTTTCTAAAGGAATTTTGCCACTTTTATATTGAGAAGACTCACCTTGAAGTATTTGAGTCTTTCCATTTGTATTCTGTAGATTCTTTCCTTTATCTAACTATATTGCAAGCTGTGGTTCTTGTGGAACTTGCTGCTCACCTTCATCTTCTTGACTTCTAGATCTTTTCCTTGATCTCAAGTCATATTTCTTATGTAATTTTGCCTACATAAAATCAGAAAACCACTTCCAACATTCATCAATTTCATTATCATCACAAATGTCATCTGTTTTAGTATATTATTCTCCTTCAATGCCTAGTTCATCTTCATCTACTGCATACAATGTGAAAATATGGTCATCCTGATCCTTGGAATGCTCTGGTACTCCATCAGGATCTGCCTCTATATACAGTGGTGCTTGAATTTGATCTTGATCTTTTCTCTCCCTCTGCAAAATTTGTAGAGGTTGTCTTCTATAATGAGGATTAAAATTTATGTTTTGTTGTACTTGTCTCTAAGAATTCTTATTCTGCATTTCTAATTTAATCAATTTATTAGAGAAAGTTTTAATTACATTACTCATAGCCTCTAATGTTTGATCTTGAGAGGATTTTATTTTGGCCTTTCCCTTATCTTAGATAGGCTGTGACTCTGGTGCTTTACCTGCAACCACCAAATTAGTTTTGATCTGATCGAAGGTTGTGGATCTCCTCTCCCTCAATGTGAATCCAAAATCTGATTCAAAATCCCTTGCAAAAGTTTTTTTTGTTGAGTATGGAGCATGATTGTTTAGAGGTCTTTGTTTCAGCTGGATGTATACCCCAAGAAGTTTGTACACCCCTCCACGCCAGGGGTGTGGGGGGGACTTGTCCCCCCCGGCGGGGGTTCGGGGGGCTAATCCCCCCTGGTCAGGGAGTCCAGGGGCCAACGGTCCCCCGGCGGGGGTTTCGGTGGCAGTGCCCCCGAAGCTAAAAACATATGTAAAATTGCCTTGTAAAAGTATAGTAATTTCTAGTCAATCTGGGCCGTTCATTAGGCGGATGATCTGACGGTAGAACTTATGTTTAGTTTAGGGTTTTTTTTCCCTAGAAGGTAACCTGTCTTTTTGTATGAGGGCATTGTATTGAGTCTGTGTAATAGATGTGTATTCTTCGAGCGAGAAACAAAGAGGTGAAACTGTGAGATAAAACAGAGGATATTATAGCGGATCTGCTGTAGGTTGTGTCTCTTCATTTTGTTGGATAATAGAAAGGAAGGATTGGCTGTTTGGGGTGGACGTAGCCCAAACTGGGTGAACCACATATATCTGTGTCTCTCTGGTTTTATGCGTTTTCTGTGTTTATATTTTTGCAATATTCTATGTGTTCCATTGCTCTGTAATATATAATTTTCTAACAACTGGTATCAGAGCCGAAGGTCTATTTGGCTGATAAACTTGCAGGAAAGAAGGGTTCCTTGTTCCAGTGGGAGCAATGGCGGAAGATGGTAAGTTTAGGGTTGAGAAATTTAATGGCCAAAACTTCTCACTGTGGAAGATGCAGATGGAAGATTATTTGTATTAGAAAGATCTGTACCTACCATTGGGCGGAAAAACGAAGATGCCGATGGGTATGACAGATGAAGAATGGAACCTTCTCGATAGAAAGGCACTCGAAACAATACGGTTGTGCCTCGCAGCATCGGTCGCCTTCAACATTTCGAATGAAACAACTACAGAGGGTTTGATTAAGGCGTTGGAGAAACTATATGAAAAGCCCTCGGCCTCAAACAAGATATTTCTTATGAAACCGTTATTTAATATGAAGATGTCAGAAGGTGGATCTGTTGCAGGCCATTTAAATGATTTTAATACTGTTACAAGTCAGTTATGTTTTGTAGGGGTAAACTTTGCTGATGAAGTTGGAATGGTTTAGTAATGGCCACTAGTAACTCTGCTTCTAGATCTAGTATTTTAAAGTTTGATGATGTTGTCGGTGCTATCCTTAGAGAGGAAATGCGATGGAAAAGCTTCGGTGAGACATCAGGTAATGCTTTAAGTGCAGAGTCTAGGGGAAGAAAAATGGAAAGAGAAAAGAGCTTAGGATATCACAGTAAATCAAGGAAAGGCATATCCAAGTCTAGATCGAGGATAGTGTGCTGGAAATGTGGAAAGAAAGGACACCTAAATAAACACTGTAGATCTCGGAAGGGAAAATAAGGAGATGCACGCAAGAAAAAAATCATGAAGAAATTGTGACAGGTGAGGTGTTACAAGATGCTTTGATTCTTTATTTCGAAAATATTACTGATTTCGGTGGTAGATTCAGGGGCCTCATTCCATGCCACACCTGATAAGAAATATTTTCATGACTATGTTCAAGGAGATTTTGGACAAGTTCGTTTGGGTGATGATAAACCCGATAAAATTGTTGGAATGGGTAAGGTTCTTGTAAAACAAGAGAATGGAAACCAATGGCTACTAAAGGAGGTAAGACATGTTCCAGATCTAAAGAAAAATATGATTTCAACAGGGCAGTTAGGCGGTGAAGGTTGTGTGACAACTTTCATAGATAAAGTTTGGAAGGTCACTAAAGGATCCCTAGTAATAGCAAAAGGTGAAAAGGTTGGTACATTGTATTTATGCAATGGTATTTCTAACTCTGTTAATGCTTCAACTTCCAAAGGAGCAGATGTAGCATTATGGCATCATAGGCTCGGACACACGAGTGAGAAGAGGATGAAGATTCTTCACTCAAGGAATTTGTTGCCGGGTTTGAAGAATATTGATTTGGACTTCTGTGAGAATTGCATTTATGGAAAACAGAAGAGAGTCAGATTTCTCAGAGTTGGGAAAGAAAAGAAGAGCGAAAAATTAGAGCTTGTGCATACAGATGTATGGGGACCTGCTCAGGTATCATCCCTCAGTGGCTCTCGTTATTATGTTACTTTTATTGATGATGCAACTAGAAAAACTTGGATTTATTGTATTAAGAATAAATCTGATGTATTTGATACTTTCAAGAAATGGAAAGCTTTGGTTGAGATTGAGACAGGAAAGAAATTGAAGTGTCTCAGATCAGACAATGGAGGTGAATGTTGCAGCAAAGAGTTTGATAGGTACTGTTCAGATCATGGAATTCACAGAGAGAAGACAGTTCCAATAACACCACAAGGAAATGGTGTGTTAGAAAGGATGAACAGAACAATCATGGAGCGTGCAAGGTGCATGAGATTGCATGCAGGATTGCCTTTACAATTTTGGGCAGATGTTGTAGATACTGATGTTTATCTAATAAATAGAGGGCCTTCAAGTTCCTCAGATGGTGGTGTTCTAGAGGAAGGATGGACAGGTAAAAAGGTAAACTACTCTTTTTTAAAGCCTTTTGGTTGTGACCCCTTTGTCCATATTAATAAAGAAAATAGAACAAAGCTTGAAGCAAAGTCAAAGAAATGTACCTTTATTGGATATGGTGTTAATGATTTTGGTTATCGCTTATATGATTACGAAAATCACAAAATCATTAGGAGCAGAGATGTAGTATTCAATGAAAGGGTCTTGTATAAGAATCAATTGCAAGCAAAGAAATAGGAAAAAGAAAACAAGGAATACACAGTTCTTGATGAAATCACTGAAAAAGTAAAGGTGCCCGAAAATAATAATAATCAACAACCACAACAACAACAACCACCACAACAACAACAGACACCCCAAACACCTGAAAGTGGTGTTAGAATATCTACCAGAATAAGTATACCCCCTGAACGATACTCTCCTTCATTATATTATTTATTGTTGACTGATTCTGGTGAACCCGAATGTTATGAAGAAGCAATGCAGGTTGAATGCAGGAAGAAGTGGGAGCTAGCCATGGAAGAAGAGATGGACTCCTTAATGCATAACCAGACTCGGGACTTAGTGAGGTTTCCTACAGGTAAAACTACATTGCAAAATAAATGGGTTTACACACTGAAGGAAGAAGATGGAGGAAAACAAAGGTACAAAGCTAGACTTATGGTGAAGCAGTTTGCACAGAAGAAAGGTATTGATTTTGATGAAATATTTTCTCTTGTTGTTAAAGTGACTTCAATCAGAACTATTTTAAGTCTAGAAGCAGTTGAAGATTTGCATCTTGAGCAGTTAGATGTAAAGACAACCTTTCTCCACGGGGATTTGGAGGAAGAGATATATATACAGCAGCCACAAGGATATGAGGTAAAAGGGAAGGGGAAACTAGTGTGCAGGTTGAAGAAGAGCTTGTATGGCTTAAAACAGGCTTCAAGGTAGTGGTATCTAAAATTTGACAAGTTTATGTCTGAACAAGGTTATACTAGATGTCACTCTGATCATTGTGTTTATCTGAAAAAGCAAAATGATGGCAACAATATTATATTGTTATTATATGTAGATGACATGCTTGTTGCAAGGTCTAACATGTAGGAAATAAATGTGCTCAAAAGAAAATTGGCAAATTCATTTGCCATGAAGGATTTGGGAGGTGCAAAACAAATCCTTGGTATGAGAATAACTAGAGACAGAAAAAATCACAAATTAACATTGTCTCAGAATGAGTACATACAAAAGGTGTTGAAAAGATTTAATATGCACAATGAAAAACCAATTAGTACACCTTTTGCTAGCCATTTCAAACTTAGTAAGGAAATGTGCCCAAAGACCCAAGAAGACATGGCTTATATGTGTAAAGTTCCATATGCATCAGTAGTTGGAAGCTTAATGTATGCAATGGTTTGCACAAGGCCTGATATTGCACATGCAGTGGGAGTTGTAAGTAAGTACATGAACAATCCAGGAAAGGAACATTGGATGACAGTGAAATGGATTCTCAGATATTTGAAAGGTACCACAATCAAGCATTATGCTTTGGTGGTTCAAACATTTCTCTACAGGGATATGTTGATGCAGATATGGCAAGTGACAGAGATAACAGGAGGAGCACTATAGGATATGTATTTAATGTAGGTGGAACAACTGTCAGTTGGGTTTCAAAAATCCAAAGTGTTGTTGCACTTTCAACAACACAAGCAGAGTATATTGTTGCTACAGAGGCTAGTAAATAAATGATTTGGTTACAAAGGTTTATGGGTGAATTAGGTAAGGAGCATGATATGGGCATGTTATAAAGTGATAGCCAAAGTGCCATTCATCTTGCAAAGAACTCAACATTTCATTCTAGGACTAAACACATACAACTCAAGTACCATTTCATACGATCAGTGTTGGAAGATGGAGAGTTGAAGCTGGAAAGGATACACACTAGCCAAAATCCTGTAGATATGCTAACAAAAGTTGTAACCAGGGAGAAACTGAGAATATGCTTAGTTTCAATTGGTCTTCAAGGATGACGATGAAGATGAGAAACAACCAGGTCCAAAGAGGTGTCATTGTCCAACAAATGAATTAGCGGTGGAGTTGCTACAATCGTTCTCCAAGTGGGAGATTGTTGAGTATGGAGCAGGATTGTTTAGAGGTCTTTGTTTCAGCCGGATGTATACCTCAGGAAGTTTGTACACCCCTCCACGTGGGGGGATGTGGAGGGGGGGGGGGACTTGTCCACCCTCGCAGGGTTCCAGGGGGTGGGGGGGGCGATCCCCCTCGGCTGGGGGGTCTGAGGGCTAGCGGTCCCCCAGCAGGGGTTTTGGGAGCAATGCCCCCAAAGCTAAAAATATATGTAAAATTGCCTTGTAAAAGTATAGTAATTTCTAGTCAATCTGGGCCGTTCATTAGGTGAATGATTTGATGGTAGAACTTATGTTTAGTTTAGGGTTTTTTTTGCCCTAGAAGGTAACCCCTCTCTTTGTATGAGGGCATTGTATTGAGTCTATGTGATAGATGTGTATTCTCCGGGTGAGAAACAGAGAGGTGAGGCTGTGAGAGAAAACAGAGGATATTACAACGGATCTGATGTAGGTTGTGTCTCTTCATTTTGCTGGATAATAGAAAGGAAGGACTGGCTATTCGGGGTGGATGTAGCCCAAATTGGGTGAACCACGTATATTTGTGTCTCTCTGGTTTTATGCATTTTCTGTGTTTATATTTCTGCAATATTCTGTGTGTTCCATTGCTCTGTAATATATAATTTGCTAACATTTTTTACACCAACAAGAGGGGGCTTAATCTCCACTGGAAGACTACTGTACAATTTAAACCTTCTGATGAATTTAGCAACACTTTCATCAAATTTCTTCTTGATAGCATTAAACTCTGTGAGTGAATACCCATGGTCTCTTTTCTCTCCCCATCTCTGGGTGAACATGTGCTCCATCTCTTCCCATGTAGGAATAGAGTTATTAGGAAGCCCTTTAAACCATTTTCTTGCTTCTCCATCCAAGGATCGGACAAAAAATCTTAGAACAACATCCAGGTGTTTAAAATTTAGTTTTTCTGTGAATACAAAATACTGATATACGATTCTATGCTGTTTGTTCATCCTCCCCTGTGAAACAAGGAAGAATCTTCAAGTATTCTTGTGGCATTTGATTCAACTGTTGTGGAAATTGAATAGGTGCATACCTATTCATAAAAAATGTAGGTGCTACCATATTTTCTCCTGAATTTACTGAACCTTCATTACCAACAGATGTGGAACCTGACTGAGGAGTAAAAGGAGTGTGCAGAGGTGGTTGAATAAATATAGTAAATATTGAAAAAGAAACAGACTCTAAAGATTGTTCTTGATAGTTGGTTTCTTGGAATGAATTAGATGTATAAGGCGACCCTTGGTCAATAAAAGATGAATGTGAAATATGTGATGAATTGCTACCTAGTGCAGACAGTGTAGGACTTGGTGTAAGTGGAGTTTTAGGCCTTCCAACCCTCTTGGAAACTAGCCTCTCAGGATCTAAAAGGGCTTGAACTTTCTGCTGTGAGGTATCTGACCTTGTATGGGGTCTCTTTGGAGCCAAAGTCATTTCTTTTGTTCAAAGCAGCCAAATATTTCCTCCTCACTGAACAACTAGAGGAAATATTGAAAACCCAGGGAAAAGTGTTCTTGTCTTCTCTCTCCAGTAATGACACCAATTAATGTTGAACCTTAAGAAACCAATTTCCTGGCTGTGTAGAAATTGTGCTTAAGACATTAATGTTTATAATTATTATCACTTGTTTGTCACTTAATTGTATGTTGTATTCTCAAATGAAGGACCTGAAAGACTTTGTTTTTAACCCTCAATACTTAGGTGACATGAAAATCTCAGAATGCCATTTGATTACTGAATATAAATTATGAATGAAGAAAGCTTGAAGAAGTCAGAGACAATATGTTGTTTTACACAGAATCTACTATCTATGACACTTGGAGAAGTTAAAGGTAATATGCTGTCTTACACAGAAACTACTATCTATAACTTAGAAGAATTGTAGAGGGAGGAACTTCAAGTATACGAGCGCTCTTTTAAGGGATTTTAACTTCATTTACATAAGAAAATAAAGATATGCAGCTTCATTACCATACTTAAAAGAAGAAAACAAATGATGACACATAATAGAGAAGTGACAAAATCATACCCAACAATGTGTGGAAAACTTCTGATTCTTTCATTAATCAATAATTTTATCAAGAATACAGTGGCATAGTCTCTAGGTTCTCCAAAATTTGAACCCTTTTTCTGTAAATTTTCCTCTTTTTATACATTATGAGACAGTTGGTAATCATTAAAACTGTCAAACTACTTAACTATCTACTAACTGTCTAAAGTAAAAATCACTATAGATTATTACATTAGAGGGTAAAAGACACCTCATTCTCAAGAAATTAAAATAACAAGAAGTAACAAAATTTAGAAAACTGATGATGATTGTTCACTTTTCAGATTTGTGGTTTGGTTGCTAATGAAGTTCCTTTGTAGATGCTTTGATAATGGTTGAACTGTTTTAACACAACAAACTGTATTTTGGTAAAACTCTGTGCGTGGACTTGGACCCACGTACGTATCAGGAGTGTTTTGATTGGTGGAAACACAAAGAAACCCGACCAATCATCGTTGCCTTTGGAAATTTAGTCGTTCGCCTCTAACTTTGGTTATTTTGCTAAAACAACGAAATCGGTTGATTTACACAAAATATGGCAAACCTTCGGTTACTACGGAACTGAAAAAGAATTCAAACTTTGGTTCATAAACTTATCATGTCTGCCTGAGCTATGCGCGATTACCGTCCGATCACCCCTTCAATGGACGGTTCGATCCCTCGGAACTCACGAAACTTTAAACCTATTGAACAAAACCTTATTGCATCTATTTTTTCAATGACCCTTTGACTCCCATACGGACCCGATAAGAAATAAAACTTCCAGTTAATGATTTATTGGGTCCGATTTTAAAAATAAAACCCGATTACTTTTCGACGCGATATCCATTGGATCTCGTCCCTTTCGATGGATTGTTGCGATTGATCCGGACTTCAACGGATTAAACTACATTTCATACACCATCGCATCCAATTTCTGAAATAAACTTCATTTTAGTTACCCACGTGATTGCCGTCGGATCTGTTGCCTTGCAAGCAAACAACTCAGATCTTCCCGCAGGTTTCTCACATTGAAAAGCCGCCATTCAAATAAAATAAGTTATTTCTCTCAAATTTATGCTTTTTCCTTTATTTCCACTACAAAATAATATTTGATTTTTTCTTTTACATTTTTTATTTTTCTTTCATTTTGTGATAAAACTGAAAATAAACTTAAATAATGATGGATGCTACAACACGCACCGTCTCTCAAGGGACTCCAATTCCCTTGACAAATCCACCTGTAACTAGAGATTAGCTAATATACCTATCAAGTACATGTCCATGAATCTAGCACATACCCAAATAATGTTAGAAAATATTAAGGTTAAGAAGACTTCCTATATGTAAGCACTCATTCATTTGGAATTGATGTTTCCAAACATAGCCAAAGGAATTCTTGCCCAATTCCTTTCTTTTACCTTTTTTACTTTGTTGCAATTGAGGCTTACTAAGCACCGTCACATCACCCAACTGTTAGTTATATAAACACATCAACTATTACCTTGTCATGCTAATACCAAGCATGTTTCTTATAGTTGTTTACACATGTCAACCAAATGTTCCAAATATCAAGACAATCATATTTATCAATTTGAAATCAACCTTTACCAAGGCTAACAATCATGTCATACTCAACAATCAACTCACATTCATCAGTCATAATACATAATGCTACAACTATCACCTACTTACACTCAAGTACATATCAATTGTCGCAATACATATATATTAGTACAACAATCTTAAAATAAGATTATTTCTTGATGCAATCTTATAGACATATAATCATATCATGAAATAAACCAAACATTCAACAAACTATAAATGTACCATGTCAGATAAATCAACTAGACGACATAATAAGCACCAAACACTCAAATGCCAAATAGATGACATAATCAACAATGAAGCACCAAGTATACTACATAAGCAAAATCATACCTTAG
This sequence comes from Pinus taeda, assembly GCA_000404065.3. Taxonomy (NCBI): domain Eukaryota; kingdom Viridiplantae; phylum Streptophyta; class Pinopsida; order Pinales; family Pinaceae; genus Pinus; species Pinus taeda. The sequence continues at coordinate 43,129 of APFE030401628.1, read as the reverse complement.
TGTATCTCAAGGGAGGCTATCTTGTCTACACAATAGATCTAGTTAGCATGATATAACTTTTACAACACATCATCTCAAGAACAATTAAGATCATGATATCCAAAATAGTCACTAGCTAACATGTTTACATCATAACTCATACACAATTATCATTCACACATATGCAAAGTCAATCTAGATTAGTACAACACCATATCACAAATATGTCGGCTCATACCTGAATATCATAACCATAAACATATGCATAGGCCTATCCAACTTAGTATGTGATCTATGTTAGTGTCAGTCTTTGTAGACTTCCTCTAGTGATCAAACATGCTCTTACAAAGTGATTTTAAGGTGTCAAGGTCAAATTTTGTCATTTCAGTGAGTCTTCAAGTAAAATTTGGTCACTAGGTATTAGGTCTAGGGTTTGCTTTTACTCCTTTCAAAGTTGTCCAAATGTCAGTCCATGTCACCATTCAAATGAGTGTACCATCTTTCAGAGCGTTGTCATCATTATGTCAGGTTCCAATGGGTCATTTTACACCTTGTTCATGCTTCAGTTGCACCTAGGTAAGGTTCATTTCCCTCTCCTAGGGTTTTCAGGGTAATTTCTCTTGGATGATCAAATCATCAGAAAAACTTGTATCCTAATGTCCATACACCTTCCCCTATCCTTAATGTACCTTATTAAACACTTCCCATCATTGATATCCCTCAAATTCCTCTTTTTCGCACAACCCGAGTTTCTTGCTACAACTTGACAATTTTCTAGGCTAGGCCTGTGTTTTGCCCTTTTGGACCTCTTCCCCTCACTCAATCTTTGAAATTCCACTTTCCCTTACTTCCTAACATCCCTCCCTACTTCCAAAAATTTTCTCAAAAATTTACAAGCCCCTTATGCCCTTCATTTCACTTCATTTTGACAAATCCCCTATTCCACACATCGGGATAGGTTTTACTCCAATGATGTTACTGAGCAAGAAAAGATTAATTTGGGAAAACTGAGAGAGTATTTTGTCCAAAATAAGACAAGGAAGAAAAACCACCTTCAATTTTTACACAGGTATCATGGTTTTAGAGAAATGTCAAAAATACAGTTTCCTCAGGAGAATTGATGCACCTCTGAAGTGACCGTGGGAAAATCAATATTTCTCCTAGCTTGGTTGGCCTAATGACTTTCTTGATGAGTCAAACGATAACTAGACACCAATATCTTTCCAATGAGCTATCATGAGCAGAATTGGGAGTTGATTAAGACCTTCAAAAGTTGACTGCAATAACACTCTGCCTTTATGCAGCCTCATTTTTGCACATTTTGACTAGTCTTGGGAGATTTGACTTTTGATAGGGCAGATGAACTCCAAATTGAAAAATTAAATTGTGTTGGAAAGTAGACTCAGTAAGATTTCCAACAAGCTATCCCGCACCCAATTTGGACACCGGGAAGGCCTCCAAAAGTCTCCTGCAAAAAGCGCGTAGCAACTGGGTTAGAGTGCAGTGCATTGAGCCAGCGCGGCGCATTGGGCAGTGATTTACAATGTATTTTTAGAACAGGCGCAACGCATTGAGGCAGCGCGGCGCACAGGACTTCAAGGCCTGAAATCAATTAAATCTTCCTCCAAAGCTCCAAAAGTTTTAAATTCCTCATTTCCCAAGTAATTTCACACTCCAATATGCTCAATGCATGAGTTTGTCTCAGTCTTCTTGGTGATTTAATAGGGAAATATTGAAACCCTAGATCCTTGCAGTTTGATGAAAAAACATTGCATAGAGTTTATAAATTGCATTTGTTGTTGCTAAATCCCACTCCCATCATTCTCACTCACTCATTCCCTCACTCCCTCACTTCATTTTCTCCTTCCCTTTTCATTTATATTTACCCTTTCCATATTCCCCATATCCCTAAACTACCAACCCTAAATCCTTAATCCCATTATCCCAAACCATAATAAAATATCCCTAATCCCTAAATGTTATTCCCTAAACCCTTTCATTCCCAAAAACCCTATATCTAGCATCAAATCCTCTCCTCATCAGTCCCACTCATCCATGGAGCTCAAAAACATAAAGAAAAACTGGCAAGCTGCCAAGAGGAGGAAAACCAAATTGACAACACTTGAAAGGGAAATTCAAGCTGATCATGAATCTTGGCTCAAGGTGACAAACATGCACTTGGAAAAGATGCTGGAGAAAGCCAAAAAATAGAAAAATATGTTGAGAAACATGGCATACCACTACTTGGCGAGAAACAAGGTGTGCCAAGTGAGAATTAGGACTTTGAAGGCCAAGTTGAGGAAAGCTTTGAGGAAGAGGAAAGAGCAAGACAAGCTCAAGATTTTGGATAAGGCTTCCTTAGCCCAACATAGCACTTTATGCAAGACACTCAGCTCAAATTTCAAGAAATTTGGGATACTTTTGGTCAATTTTGAAATTTTTGGCCTAAAAAACAGGTTTTTCTACCTGATGCGCCACGCCACTTGGCACACGCTTTTTATCAAGACCTCCTTTTGAGGAAAACTCAAAATTTTTAGATTTTTCATGGAAAATGTGAATGCCCTCACATGGCCAAGAAATTTTGAAAGGGTTTGAGCTTCCAAAAAGGTCAAAAACACCTCAAAAATGACCTTTCTGCCCCTTTTTGGACACACAGGAAGCAGTTTTGGGAGAACTCAATTGTGGAGGAGCAAATGGAGGAAAAATTTAGAAATTCCACATGTTCTGGAAAGTAGACAGATAGAACTTTCCAACAAGACCACTTGGAGCAAATTTGGAGCACAGGAAGAACTATAAAATTAGATGCAAAAATAAACTATGCATAGGGAAATCAGTGCGACGCATAGGATGAAATTTGCTCATTTTGGCCAAAAAACTCTGTTTTTTGCCTAGTTTCTTGACAGTTTTAATTTTATCTTTCTAATAGTCAAAATCATGATGTAATTTAATGTGACTTGATGGATTTTGATGTAATTATGCTAAATTTTCACTCATAGAGGTAGATTCATCATGAAAAAGTAGTTTGCAACTGAATGAATCAATTTCCTAGGTTTTAGAGGTATGCTGTTCCATTGCCTACTTTTCAGTTCTTAGTTTAGATCTTCTTGAAATAGCTCCTAAACTCATGAAATAAACCCCTAAGGCCTAGCATGAGTTGTTTGATGCCTATATATAGTAGTTTTTCAGTCATTTGTTAAGATTGGACTCTTGTGAATGCTTTGAGCATTATTGTATATTCATTTCTGTAGTTTGGCAAAGGAATAGACCAGGGTTTGCAGCACTTTGTGGGATTCTTGTGGAAACTTGATTTGGTATTGTTTTTCCTTCTATAATTACAAGTTTAAATGTGTTTATATATCCCATCATCTCTCTATGTTCATCTTAACTAAATGAAACAAGGATAAAGGTAGAATTCATTGATATTGCAGTGCTCTACCTAGGGTTTGTTTAGTTATTTATGTTTTCAGTTGTTTGAAGAGGATCCCTGAGACTTTCATCCCCTCTTCAACTCCTCACCAGTATAAAATCTCTCCATCTCACTCAATTTGAAGTACTAAGCCATTTTCTTACCTCACCCCATAGAGATCTCTGCAAGACTATGTCCATTCCCTAGACCCAAATCTGCCTTTCACATTTGAGCCAACAAAACATCATCAAATTCAATCAAAATCTTCTGAACATATACCTAGCCTAAAATCAGTATTCATCTCAAGCCTCATCGATCATATTTTGCTGAGATTGAAAAGGAGAGAGCCCTCTCTTGACCTGGTAGGGTTAGCTACCAGGTTAAGTGTGGTTTGATGTTATCCTAGATCCTACCTTTCTCAGCCTGAGGTAGATTTTGGCACTAACATAGTGGAAACCATACTAGGGAAGAAAAGCTTATTTGTTTGTTAGTGTTCTTTGATTTATAAACTATAGACGTAGCTTGAAGTTATGCCAGGTAGCCTTCGAACTGAACATTGCTTTGCGAGTGCATAAGTAGGTAAAAGCTGCTTCAGTCAATCTCTGGTCTAGTTTATGAACTAAACATCTGACTCACAAATTGCCCCAATACATGTATCAAGTTAGATCTAATTGTTGACAGTGGACAACGATCAGACACCGGAAAGGATGAAATCATTCACTTGGCGATTCCAAATCATTTTCGAGATTAGATCCAAAGACTCCACTGGAGGATGAACCTACCCAGCAAAAACATGAAAGGACAGTATGGAAAGATTAGGTGTTCAAGTTGGAATTTCATCCAAGACATTTTGTTCTTTGTTATAAATTATTTCTTCTCTTTTCCTGAGAATGTCAAGAAGGCTTTGCAAAGTATACTATGTTTGAGAAGAGATCCTTGGCCTGCATTTGATTCTTTCCCTTTGAAGATTGTAAATACCAAAGATTTGCATGCCTTTGAGCTTGAAAAGACCCTTTTTCCGAATTTTGTGATGACCATCTTCAAACTGATGAGCCTAATGAGACCAAGACTGATTCTATACTTTCTGTACATACCCCTATACCTTGTAAAATTCCAGATCAATACAAGCCTCTGATTTTACCTCCTCTATCCCATGCTTTCCCTAAAAATCATGACCTATATCTACCAAAATTTGACGGTGAACGCGACAACATCACTGCTGAGAGACATGTATTGAATTTTGAGTCTTTTCTTGATCTTTTTGAGGTTGATGAAGAGGATGTTAGAATTAGGATTTTTGCTCTTTCTTTGCAAGGCAAAGTCAAGAGTTGGTTCAAAACCCTGCCTGATGCGAGCATCTCAGATTTCTAGCAGTTTTTCAAAGTTTTCCTCGACAGGTGGGTGGTTAGACAGAAACCTTTCATGATTATAGAAGAGTATAGCCAGTTGAAAACATTGCCAGGGGAGACAGTACAATAATATTCTGCTAGATTTAACCAAGTTTATTATTCGATGCCTGTTAATACAAGACCTCCCCCTGGATCCACTCTCTTGCACTACCCGGGTGCCTTTGATATGGAAATGGAGTTTCAGCTGAGGGAAAGGAACCTTGCAACACTTGAAGAGATGCAGAACAATGCAGTAGATGTAGAGGCTCATTTGCTGATTCGAAGGGCAAAGTTGAAGGAAGAAGAGATGAAAAACATAGATCCAGAGGAATCGAAATCTCTAGAGGTAAAGCTTGACATTTTGGCAAGTGCAGTGGAAGAGATGATGCAAAGGATCACCACAAGGAATGAGTACAGTGTTCAAGCCCATCGCTCGCTGATTGAAGAAGAACAAATGGCTACTCCAAAACATTTTCTTTCTTCTCCCAGTTGTCGCAGATCTGATAATGATTGTTTTATAGATCATCTTGGAGAAGAGGGATCTATTGATATGACATGTATGCTTGATGATGTATTTTATACTGATGATTTGCCTTAGTTTGATCAGTATGATGATGATTATGTTCTCCAAATAAAAGCTAATCCTGCAGACAAATCAACAACTAGTTTGTGGGAGGAAGAAGTTCACTTTCAGCAGCTCGATACAATGTTCAACCATCACATATCAGCTATGGAAATGACGAGGAAAGTGCAACAAATTTTGAATTAAGTGAAGGATATTTGCCTTTTTGTTTTGCTTCGTTTCAGTTCATCAGAAACAACATTCATGCAATCAAAAATTAACTGTCGACAAGTCTTGATTTGGACCATCTTGAGGGCAATGCAAACCTTGTTCAAGACTTCTCATATCCAGATTTGCAGCCCCCGAATGCCATTGATTGTCAAGCTGCACATGAAGACTTGGAAGTTGACACATATGATCAAATGATACAAGATGATTCCATACCATTTTGTTTTGAATCATTTTAGTTTCTGAAGGGAAAGCTGCATAGTATATCTTCAAATGAGCAACCTGTAGAAAGTCATGCAATCTCATCAGAACTAATAGAAAGTGGGTTGCAGCAGTCTTTTCAAGTTTTTCACGATCCAATAGCTGATGTGTTGGATAATGTCTATAGTCAAAGTCCTTCTCCTATCTGTGAGCTTGACAAAAGTATTGATACAAACTTGATCCGACAGCCGGTTTCTTTGTCATTTTTAGCAGGAGTCTCGTCACAAAGCTCAGATCAAAGTTTGCATTCATGGTATGAAGAGAAGAGAAATAATCCATTGGATGAGCTAAGTCCCAGTGTGCATGAATTTCGAGATCCTTATGTAGTGTTTTTGGAGGCGGATAGAGAATCCATATCATTCAACAGATCTGTTCACAAGTTTTCATGGGAGTTTCCTTTTAGTAGTTCTCTCTTGTTGTTCATAAGCAAGCACTTCCAAAGAATTCAAATAGCAGCTGGAATACTTACTTGGTTGCACTTGTTGTTTCATTCCACTTGATCAGGTGATGAATGGAACTGTTAGAGTAGGTTTTGATGAATAAGCTCTATTTTGAGCATCATTTCCAGTTTGTCAGTTGTGTTTAAGTATTGAGTCAGTTTTTAGTTGAGTGAGAGTTAGTTTGTGTCGTCAAGTCATCAGTTTTCAGTCGTGCATTTCAGTTTGAGTTTTTGACTCCATTGCCCAATGGAGAAGGCAGTTGTCCACTCTCCCAAAGATCTGTGGTTCTTGGCACCTCCAAGGAGCTACCATCCCCATTGGAGCCAATCTTAGTGTCAGTCTTCGCAGCCTTCCTCTAGTGATCAAACATGCTCTTATAAAGTGATTTTAAGGTGTCAAGGTCAAATTTTGTCATTTCAGTGAGTCTTCAAGTAAAATTTGGTCACTAGGTATTAGGTCTAGGGTTTGCTTTTAATCCTTTCAAAGGTTTCCAAATGTCAGTCCATGTCGCCATTCAATTGAGTGTACCATCATTTAGAGGGTTTTCATCATCATGTCAGGTTCCAATGGGTCATTTTACATCTTGTTCATGCTTCAGTTGCGCCTAGGTAAGGTTCATTTCCCTCTCCTAGGGTTTTGAGGGTAATTTCTCTTAGTTGATCAAATCATCAACAAAAATTGTATCCTGATGTTCATACACCTTCCCCTATCCTTAATGTACCTTATTAAACACTTCCCATCACTGCTATCCCTCAAATTCCTCATTTTCACACAAACCCTAGTTTCTTGCTACAACTTGACAATTTTCTAGGCTAGGCATGTGTTTTGCCCTTTTGGACCTCTTCCCCTCACTCAATATTTGAAATTACACTTTCTCCTACTTCCTAACATCCCTCCCTACTTCCAAAAATTTTCTCAAGAATTTAGAAGCCCCTTATCCCCTTCATTTCATTTTATTTTGACAAACCCCCTGTTCCACACATCAGGATAGGTTTTACTCCAATGATGTTTTTGAGCAATAAAAGATGAACTTGGGAAAAAAGAGAGACTGTTTTTTCCATAATGGGCTAGGCAAGAAAATCCTCCTTCAATTTTTACACAGGTGTCATGGTTTTAGAGAAATGTCAAAAATACAGTTGCCTCAGGAGAATTGATGCACCTCTAAAGTGACCTTGGGAAAATCAAGATTTCTCCTAGATTGGTTGGCCTAATGACTCTCTTGATGAGTCAAATGATAACTAGACACAAATAGCTTTCAAATGAGCTATCATGAGCTCAATTTGGAGTTGAGTAAGATCTTCCAAAGTTGACTGCAACAGCACTCTGCCTTTAGGCAGCCTCATTTTGCACATTTTGACTAGTCTTGGGATATTTGACTTTTGACAGGGAAAATGAACTCCAAATTGAAACAATCAAGTTGTGTTGGAAATTAGACTCAATAATATTTCCAACGAGCTATCTTGTGCCAAAGTTTGACACCAGGAATGCCTCCAAAAGTCTCCTGTAAAAAGCACAATTCTCCTGGGTTAGAGCGCGATGCATTGGGTAGTGATTTACAGTGTATTTTTATAACGGGCGCGGCGCATTGAGGCAGCGTGGCGCATAGGACTTCAAGGCCTGAAATCATTCAAATATTCCTCCAAAGATCCCAAAATTGTAAATTTCTCATTGCCCAAGTAATTTCACATTCCAATATGCTCAATGAATGAGCTTGTCTCAGTCTTCTTGGTGATTTAATAGGGAAATATTGAAACCCTAGTTCCTTGCAGTTTGATGAAAAAACATTGCATAGGGTTTATAAATTGAAACTGTTTCTACTAAATCCCACTCCCATCATTCTCACTCACTCATTCCATCACTCCCTCACTTCATTTTCTCTCTCCCTTTTCATTTATATTTACCCTTTCCATATTCCCCATATCCCTAAACTACCAACCCTGAATCCTTAATCCCACTATCCCAAACCTTAATCAAATATCCCTAATCCATAAATGCTATTCCATAAACCCTTTCATTCCCAAAAACCCTATAGCTAGCATCAAATCCTCCCCTCATCAGTCCCACTCATCCATGGAGCTCAAAAACATAAAGAAAAACCGGCATGCTGGCAAGAGGAGGAAAACCAAATTGACAACACTTGAAAGGGAAATTCAAGCTGATCGTGAATCTTGGCTCAAGGTGAAAAAAATTCACTTGGAAAAGATGCTGGAGAAAGCCAAAAAAGAGAAAAATATGTGGAGGAACATGGCATACCTCTACTTGGCAAGAAACAAGGTGCGCCAATCGATAATTAGGACTTTGAAGGCCAAGTTGAGGAAAGTTTTGAGGAAGAGGAAAGAGCAAGACAAGCTCAAGATTTTGGCTAAGGCTTCCTTAGCCCAACATAGCACTTGATGCAAGACACTCAACACAAATTTCCAGAAATCTTGGATACTTTTGGTCAATTTTGAAATTTTTGGCCTAAAAAACAGGTTTTTCTGCGTGATGTGCTGCGCCACTTGGCGCACGCTTTTGCTAGAGAGTTCCTTTTGAGGAAAACTCAACATTTTTGGATTTTTCATGGAAAAATATGAATTTTCTCACATGGCCAAGAAATGTTGACAAGTTTTGAGCTTCCAAAAAGGTCAAAAACACCTCAAAAATGACCTTTCTACCCCTTTTTGGACACACAAGAAGTAGTGTTGGGAGAACTCAGTTTTGGAGGGGCAAATGGAGGCCAAATTCAGAAATTCCACTTGTTCTGGAAAGTAGCCAGATAGAAATTTACAACAAGCTCACTTGGAGCAAATTTGGTGCATGGTAAGGCTTCTAAAATCAGCTACAAAAAGGCACTACACATAGGGAAATCAGCGTGACGCATAAGATGAAATTTGCTCATTTTGGCAAAAAAACTCTGTTTTTTGCTTCGTTTCTTCACAATTTGACTTTTCTCTTTCTAATTGTCAAACTAATGATGTAATTTAATGTGAATTGATGTATTTTGATGTAATTATGCTAAATTTTCACTCATAGAGGTAGATTCATCATGAAAAAATAGTTTGCCACTGAATGAATTAGTTTCCTAGGTTTTAGAGGCATGTTGTTCCACTGCCTACTTTTCAGTTCTTAGTTTAAATCTTGTTGAAATAGCTCCTAAACTCATGAAATCGACCCCTAAAGCCTAGCATGAGTTTTTTGATGCATATATCTAGTAGATTTTCAGTCATTTGTAAACGTTGTAGTTTTTCAGTAGTTTGCCAAAGGAATAGACCAGGGCTTGCAACACTTTGTGGGATTCTTGTGGCAACTTGATTTGGTATTGTTTTTCATTCTGTAATTACAAATTTACATGTGTTTATGTATGCCATCATCTCTCTTTGTTCATCTTAACTAAATGAAACAAGGATAAAGGTAGAATTCGTTGATATTGCAGTGCTCTGCCTAGGGTTTGTTTAGTTATTTATGTTTTCAGCTGTTTGAAGAGGATCCTTGAGACTTTCATGCCCTCTTCAACTCCTCACTAGTCTAAAATCTCTCCATCTCACTTAATTTGAAGTACTAATCCATTTTCCTACCTCACCCATAGAGATCTCTTCAAGACTGTGTCCATTCCCTGGACCCAAATCTGCCTTTCACATTTGAGCCAACAAAACATCATCAAATTCAATCAAAATATTCTGAACACATACCTAGCCTAATATCAGTATTCACATCAGTCATCTTAAGCCTGATTAATCATATTTTTCTGAGATTGACAAGGAGAGAGCCCTCTCCCGACCTGGTAGGGCTAGTTACCAGGTTAAGCGTGGTTTGATGTTATCCTAGATCCTACCTTTCTCAGCCTGAGGTAGATTTAGGCACTAACAATCTGAAAAAAGTGTGATCATCCTCTAACACTTTGTAAACTTTTAAAATTTATGTCTTTAGTTCATAACTTATTCATATATGAATAATCAAATTTTAATGAACTTAAAGATGAAAAATATTCAAAGCATAAAAATGACATAAAACAAGAGACACAACCAGTTGATGATGGAGTTCACCCCTCTTGGGCTACGTCTCCAGGCCCTGCTCAAAAGGCTAGGCCACTTTATTGATCTCGTTGCAAAGTGAGTACATCATTAATCTTTGTGTTTTAGGGTCAAGCTAATGATGGAGTGGCAATGTTTCCCTTCAAGAAACGTTCTCCTATAGAGAACTCTCACCCTTGAACTGACTCAATTTTATAAAGAGGCAATTGCACTAATACAAGGAGGACTATGTAGCAAAGGTCCTTGTACTCAAACTCAAGATCAAAAACTTATGAAGGCTTCAAAAAGTATCTTTACATCAACTTAACCATTCTGGAATGTGCTCACAGGCATCAATGACTACTGTTAGAAGATAGGCATCGATGTGAGCTTCCCAATGCAACTTACATATCTCAAAAAGGCCAAATATTGGCCAAGTTATGACTTTAAAGGCATATTACAGGCACCAATAACACAAATCCGAGCTACTCTCCTCATAACTCTCCCCTGCTCCGGTGTAATGGAAAATTCTTTTTATAACCCATGGGAAGGTCCCGGGGTCAAACCCATGGACCTCCTAGGATTGGGTTTGGCAATCTTTAGAATTGCGTTACAAAAAATTTATTAAACATAGCAATTTGTTACAATATGGTGCAACCATATACCACATATGGTATAACATAATAAAACCTCGTACCATATATCAAATATTGTTTTTAACAAATGTTAAATGGTTGAAAACCATTGGATCGACAGTGAACGGCCTGACCATCGATCAACCCGTGGCATTATAGTTAGAAACCACGCATCATATATTAAACATATCTATTATAACAATGTTGACGTATCGATCCTGTGGCAGACATGTAACATTACTCCAATGGTTATGTAACTCTCCCTGTGGCATATATTGTTAACATAAGGTTTTTGGCACTAACATGTATCGATCCCCTTGCCATTTACAACATATCGTTGTAAACATAGTCTACATGTTATGTAATTGTAGCAAAAATTATAACAATATCCTATGCAATTGAACTTTGATATGTGGCTTCACATGTGACCATCCCTGTGGCAAGTGATTGCAACTGAAATTTTATTATTGGAGTTCAAACTTTGTTAAATGATCAGTGATTCTATGGTTATATTTGCACCAAGTTGGAGACTCCGCTAACTGTGATATGATATAATTTTTGAAAACAACACTAACTATGATATGATTTAATTTTGGAAAACAACATTAACTGTGATGTGGTTGACTATGCCATTTTGTGGAGGTCCCCGCCAACTGTGGTGCCATATTACCATGCCACATGGTTTGACTACATGCTAACTTTGGAGCTTTGATGTTGCTCCTCCGCCGTGGTTTGCTGTGTGCTATGACTAGGGGCTAGGGCTAGCACCTAGCCCCTGTCCTCCATATATGCACTTTCCTGTGTTATCTAACAAGTAACATGGTTGGCGCGGTGGTGGAGAGCTCTGGTGTTGATAGGTAGGTTTGCGGTTCGAATCTCTCGGAGGCCATGCAAACTCATAACAAATTTTGATATGCCATGAGGAGGGCACATGGAAGCCAGTCATTGGCACATGTAGCACTCCATTATTGGTCAATTCCAATTTCAACCAACCAATCATAAACACAAGAATTTGACCAACCAATCACAAACTCAAAAATTTGACAACGCAGAAGGAGACACTTGGAGGAATCCGAATGCACCATGTGTCAATTGGAACTATGAGCTTTGACTAGCGGAACCATGAGTTGACCGTTTGACCTTGACCAATTGACTTTGACTTTTTTCCCAGCTTGGACCTGAACTTTGACTTTGCATAACTTCTTCATATGAAGTCAGATTTTGGTCGTTCAAGTTGCGTTGGATTCAAAATGATGAAATCTACGCAATGAGCCTAGGTTCAAATACATCTGATAACTTCGATTTTTAAGCATCTTGGGATCTACTGCTATTCATGACCGTCCTGGTATCAAAACATTACATCGCCAATATGAATAGACTCAATCAAGATCCATTTGGATAAGTATGATACATATAACATCAAGATCTTAATGTAATAACCCTAATCATCAAGTTACTAGCATATAACAACAATAAGTTATATATCATTCTCATAAAAAACATATAACCTAATCATCAGTTATCTAACATAAAACAACAATTACAATGCATAAAACCACAGGTTTCTATCATTATTGACTATCTAAAACATGTGCATATGACTATACTAATCAACTATCATCTATTATGTATCTAACTATAACATCAAAGGACATGCACATAAACCTAATGTATATAACAATCCTTAACTTACATACCTACATGCCCACATAAAATACCTGTATGACGACCTGCTCTTACCCCAAAGTCTAATGCTGCAACCTCATTATGATGATATGCATCTCGTTCTCTATCTCAACCAACACATTAGCATCATAACAACCAATAGCACCATGATGACCTAAACTGCATACAATGACTTCACAGGGCAAGTTTGACCTATTATTCATGCATAATTGTAACCAAGACCATACATTCCTAACAACTACATATAGACATATAACACATGAGTAGAAAACCATATACACATCATTCTAGCTAGAGTCCTGTATCAATGGATGGCCACATCAACTACACAAACCATGACCTCATGCATGACAACAACAACCACATCAAGTGCACTTGATAATATATGAATACTGACATGAATAACATTGTATAATCAACCATACACACATGAAGACATACTCCATGATAACACCTTCAACCTTCACATGGCGACATCACTACAACCATGCTCAACACCATGCAAATTCAACAAGCAAATGGACTTCAAGCATAATGATTACATATGCAACCAACATGAATGCATGACCAACACACAACCCAAGGAGAGTGCAACCACACTCTGATACCACTCTCTAAAAACCTCCTCCCACATCTACTCAAGTAACCAAACAACTAGGGTAAACATGCGACGAGAGGCTACTATGGTTAGATTTGACCTCCTATGTGACCTTAAGGAAGTGGAATCAACAGAAACATAACACACAGACCTTCCACATCAACTTCATGACCCTTGAGAAGCATGCAAACACTTCAGGCAACTTTCCCTTGGGCTGCACTGAAATTTTGATCAACTTAACCCCTAGTCGCTCTCATTCTATGGGCATGACATCGTCTAGGGACCTATGGACACTCTTGTCAGTTCTATGCTAGCATCCCATGGAATTAAGCCATTTTTTCAGGCCCAGAGCCAAGGCCACTGCCCAAAATTACATGACATCTTCAGAAACATAAAATACCAAGGAAACAATGATGCTAGAGAAAATACTTAAACAAGTCCTCAACCAAACCCCTACTAGCCATGATAGGCATTTCATCAAACATATCAAAACCATGTAATCTACAGGTGTAATCAATAAAATTAAGCATAGGGATCTCATACTTATCTAAGAAGCATTGAAAAGCCTTGCTCCCTCATGTAATTTGCTGCATTATCATCTATTAAGTCATAGATACATCATCCATTCATTTACAAGTAAAACATACTAAGAGCCATACAAAGTTGCTGTGATAAAACACATATATAACCAGCATAATAACAATATAAATACCAATGAAGTCACAACCATATAGACCAGATGATATCCATCAAAATTCTCATAGAAATACAAGGAGAGATAACCTTTCATTAATGATGCAAAATCCAAACCTAGGATGGGATTTCCACATTCCACCCAACCATAGAATGGCTAAGCCAAATCTCTCTTCAACCATTCACCCCCGTGCCATATTCAAAGAATGAATGTGGGACTCCAACCAAAAGAACCAACCAGGGCATACTAAGGTTAAACCACCTCACCCTCATCAATAGAAACTAGGCTTTACCACAATCCATCTTAGATCACTAGGCCAACACAATAAACACATCATAATAGGCTTTACATGATCTTCATGCGATCACTAGGCCAAACAAGCATGGATGCCACAAGATTTCTCCACCTACATCTTGAGGAATTTTCCTATCTCCTAGTCTCTCAGGCTTCACTGCAATCCAAACCTGGATCACTAGGCCTTAAACCGAGACCCACTCTCCAGGATTTACCAAATATCCCAAACTCAAGATTACTAGGACCAACAAAGAGAAGACCACCTCTTGGAATTACAGTATATCATGCCATTCACCGACAAGGATTTCTAGGCCCACTGAGGCAACATAATTTTAGCTTTACCACAACCCATAGTTTGACTCAAGGGTCAATAGGTTAGTGGATTTACTGTGATCCACAATCCAGTTTAGGGACCACTAGGTTATGTTCTCTATCGTTTAGAGATCTACCTCACTTAGCTTCGAATCCATCTAGCAATCTAGCTCAATCAAAACATGAGAACCCCATCACACCATGGTTATTTGGAAATGGCAAGGCTAGGCTGAAAACGTTGTTACACTTGGAAAAACCCATGCCATAACAAAAAAATAACCAAATACAATACCATGCATGCCAAAGCTAGCAAGGAAAGCATACATGAAAATCGATACCTACAAAGAATCATGTTGTAGCTGCTTGATCCTCCTCTTCCTTGCTTGTCTCCTTTGAGTTCCTTGATCCAATGAGGAGAAAAGATTGAGCCAAGAGCTTAACACTGACTAAGAGCTTGCCAATTGATTCTCAGAAGCCTTTTTATCAATGGGGCCTCTATTTTCTTCATTTTCCTCCTCACATGCAACTTGTGACCTTTCACCTTCCTTTTCTCCTATTTTCCATTATTTTCATAAATAAATGTGTCAAAATGCAATTTGCCTTTCCAAAGCCTTTTCCATTTTCCTATAGCGATAATAACCAAAATGAACGCCCACTAGGATGTTTTGCCCACCATTCAGCTTGGAATACATGTCCCATCATGGTGGCCTTATATATTTTTAAATGAATTTTTAAACTAGGGCTCTTACATGCCATAACCATCAGTGAAGGTTAAAGTGCCTCACCTACTTGATATAAATTTGAATAGAGAGATGTTGAAAAATGAAGACCAAAGGTTGTAAAACAACAGTCATTGGATGTGTTGATGGGAGAATGATAAGCCGAATGACAATCACCAAAGATAGAGAATTGGTTAGATGAGATGTTTGAGGCATTAGATTCCAAGTTTTTAATAAATCAAGGAAAATAAATTTGAACAATCTTGCTAATGCTCTGAAAAATCGAATCAAGTTCCTTGCAAGCTAGATATGATAGACCATTTTTCCGCAACTGGTGATAAGTTGTACAAGCATTGTAGTCATAAAAATAGTTTAAAAAGGATGCTAGCACCACGAATGCATGAGACCATTTGGGACATGGTGAATGGAGAAGAACTTGATTCATGTGAAAACTTGTGCATTCATTATCACTCAAGGACATTTTTGATATCATGAGAGGACAAATTTGCAACACAAGATTCACAAAAAGACTGAGGAGTTGACCATTAAGGGATAAATTCGATAAGTATGACTCTTGTGAGCAAAGATAGTCCTTGAGATGATCAAATTCAAAATTCCATTACTTTATGAGAGATGGAATTTCCCAACCTGAGTTTGATGTGAGATATTTGCATGAAGATGAATGGACTATAACAAATTCTTGAATTCAGTCAGAAGTAAAATCTTTAAAATTAGAAAGACCACACTTGGAATATCAAACATTTTTCACGCGTAAATCCACGTCAAGTGAAACCATGCAGATAGATGGATTGTGTAAGAGAAACCAAATCGAATTTAGTTCAGGGGTCTTAGCAGATACATGAGATCCTGACATAACCATCAATGGAAGTTGAAGTGCCTCGACTCCCTGGTAGGTCCCGAAACTTTCTAGGAATGTAGAATCACATTTTGAAGCTTGAACTAGATCATGCATGGTTTGAGGATAACTACTATTATTGATTTCAGTATAATCACTGCTCATCGGATAACATCCGTCTCTGTCATATATTTTACCGGATTTTTCAACTTCAACAACCAAATTTCTCAAATGGAGAGGCTTTTTGATAGCACATTCAAAGATAAATGAATTGGTGATATCTCATGAGCAAGTTGATTTGAAGAGTTGTCTTCATGCAAAAGAAGAGATGATGAGGGGTGGGAAGAGTTCTTTGTGCTTTGAATTTTTCAATTTCATCATGGAAAGCCTCATCGTCTTGTGTCAGTCGAGGGGATAACTCACCGAATGAAGAAACTGAAGAGCATGGAGTATCTCCAGTGCAAGTGGATATGTTGCGAATGGTAGGAAACAAGGGATAGTGAGGTGAAGGGGAAGTTTCGATATGACCATCTTCTTTGATTGAAGCAGGTTCTAGATCTAACTTAAAATCTTCATGAGGAACTGAAAGATCATACGATGTGCTTGGGCATTCGTCACGACATATGGAAACATTGGAATGTTTATTGTGCAAGGCCGAGGGTTGATTGAAAGAATTGATTGTACTCGATTTTCCACCATGATTAGTAGGTTGAGAACCATTCAACAATGGAAACACAATATCTAGACATGGAAAATTTTGAAAGAGAGAGGAAAAATTGAAAGTGTCCTCACCTTTCTGCTCCTCTACTTGCGTAATGTGACTGCTTTGTACCTGATCATAATTTGAGCCAATAGCTTGAGAATCAAGAGAATATGAAGAACCATCTGATGGAGCATATTGACCAAGCGGGTCATGGTACAAAGAGTCAGGATATGTAGATGATGGAGGACAATAGAAATTCGGATTAGCCTTGGGATTAGAGTTATGAATGGTGACATCCTCTTGCAAAATGGAGGAGTGAGTCTTCATCATAGGCTTCATTAGCCATCTTGGAATTTCCTCCATTGAAGTGAAAGAAGAATGAGAAGATGGACTAGGGATTTGATTCACAAATTTCCCAAGTTTACAATCACCATAAGGAGGTACCCTCATCGGGACAAAAAAAGGAGGAGGACAAGGGAAAAAAGGAGTAGTAAGCTCCTGCTCTGGGATTTGAGGTGCCTCATGATTCACAAGAGTTGGGGAAGTAGAAAAATTAGGAGGTTCAGGTTAACCGTGCAAAGCAATAAGAACCAAGCACTCAAACTCTTGTTTCAAGAATTTCTAATTCAAATACTCTTCTAGAATTTCAAAGCAAAGGTGAAGGAGTCGATCATAAAATTTCTCAACTGATTCATTAGGCTCCATTTTTAAATGATTGTTTCTCCCACAAACATCTCAGTAGTTATACTTATCAAAGGCTTGATGGAGCTCCCTAAGGAAATGATGAAGGTAATGAATAGAAGCAGGTGGCAAGGTATGACACAACCTCTTAGCATGACCTTCAAGGTTGAGGAAGACAAGCACATAAGCAAACTCTTCATCATCAATTTCATAAGGTTTGAAAATTTTGAGAAAATCAGAAATGTGCGTGGTTATGGATGTTCCATCCTCACCATAAAAATTTAAATGGGACAAGTGATCGAGAGGCTCATCGGGGAGTGAAATTTGATAAAGGGAAAAACTGGAGAAACACCTTAGGAGTACGATTTGTGTAAGAGCCATTTTAGATAAGAGATTCAAACCAGATGCAATGGGCTCAACTTGTCATCTGGCCCTCCTTGTAGCGCCATTTTGTTGACGGTACTGGAAATTCATCAACCAAGGGAATCACCCCAATATGAAGTCCCAGTTAGACCTCACATTGTTTGGTGTAGGAGCCCCATCCATTATAAAGATCTGGTTGCCAAATCCCCAAAGATCTGTCTTGGATC
Source organism: Pinus taeda (assembly GCA_000404065.3). Lineage (NCBI taxonomy): Eukaryota > Viridiplantae > Streptophyta > Pinopsida > Pinales > Pinaceae > Pinus > Pinus taeda. Next base: position 25,108 of record APFE030401628.1, on the reverse strand, counting down.
TAGATATCATCACAAGAGAGTAATACAATGGTGTCTTCGAACAACAAGGTGAGTGTGCTTGGTGAATGTGTAGTGCAACTGTGTCTAGGTTCTCTTACTGCAAAAGGGGGGGAGAAAAGTGAGCCTATAAGTGAGAGGTAATAATACCACCCAAGAAGAGACAAACATGAACTAGAAAGGCCTGTCCAACATACAACATAATAGTCCACAACAAATGTGATATCCATTACAATCAATGAACAAGGAAAGATCCGTTTACCATCCAGTGGAGTAGTCCACAATGGATGTGACAGTCGTTATCACTGATGAGTACAAAAAGTTCTTTCTAGTATCCCGTGGAACAGTTCACAAGGATGAGACAACAATGGAAACCATTACAACACATTCCCAACAATATTAGCACTAAAATAACCAAAATAGTTCAACTATATTGGTACATGTGAAAGCAAACATGAAATATAAACATTCACATAATAATGTTACAAACATCCATAATTCATGCATGAAAATGTGCTGGCCTGAATAGACTTCTGTAATTAAGCAAAACTTTGAAGACACATATTTTCATTATACATCACTAGCCCTAGTAGTGGGACATTGGAGCCACTCCTTGCTCCTCAAAGAAATGATTGACCTCTCTAATTATTTGTCAGAGGAGCCAAGGTGAAAATTTCTTTTCTCATAAAATGAGGGGTTATATATAACCAAGGGTGATGCTTCCCCTTATGAATCTTTGACTACCCTCATGACTGTTCAACTTCCTATGACTTTTCAACTTTCATGACTCTTCATATTCTTGTGTGTCCATTGGAATTTCAACTTACAATACATTTGATTTATAACATGGCCCACAGTAGTGATGTGGCATGTGACAACTCATGACACGACTTGACATGACACTGCTGACATGGACTTGTTTGATGATGTGACAACATCAAGCCGTTGTTGCTACAGAGTGATATATGTGTTCTTGGATGTGCTTTCTCTTCTCCTCTACATAACTTGATGGTGTGGGGTCTTCTTTGAGTTCGGTCTTGAGAGGTGGATGAAAAGTTGTGTCCTTTTCTTACTCTTGATAGGTTCATTTTTCGGTTCAACTATAAGTGAGTCTTTAGGCATGCTTCCCTCATACTTTTCCTTATTCATCATCTCCCATGACTTGAGAGCGTACCTATTAGTGAAATTCACTCATGACGGAATGAAATCAATCTAAAAACTTCCTACTCTAAGATGGTGCATTAGCATTCATGTAATGGGCTTGGGAAAATTCATAACTTGGGAGATAGGGCTCAGTGAATTCACATTGTGCAATTCCAGTTGGTAGGGAGATAACTTGATTATTGAGACTGCGCAGAGCGCAACTCAGGCTTGATTGAGGAACTTTTGAGCACAATCCTCATTGAGGAGAAAAATTGCAAAGTGGTCACTAGGAGATAGGTTTGTGTAGTTCAAGTCAGTAGTGGTTGGTGCGAGGTGAGGCCAAGGGAGATCAGTTTTGTGTAGTTTTCAGAGGCAAGGAGGACTGGGCAGTAGAGAGGTCTGGAAGTCAAAACTACGCAGTCCTTGAGGAAAGTGAGCTCCGACTGAGGGAGGAAATTGGGGGATACCTCTGCATAGTTCTAGAGGCCAAGGGAGGTTGGGTTCTCTACACACTACGGGATTCCAACATGCAAGGGAAAAGCTTGAGGATTGAAAGTGCGAAATGCACAGTTCAAACTAGACTGGAAGGAATTTTTGCACAATTCTGGGAGTCAAGGAAGGTTGCTGAACTTTGGAATTGTGCAGTGCAACTACCTTGGAGTAAAGAGACTTTGAAATGTGTAGTTCTAGTCACCAAGGTCACATCATTGAGGGTTGAGACTGCATAGTGTATAGCTCATTCAGGGCTTGGTGAAGTTGAGTTGCCTGGTCAGGAAGATTTTTCCGAAAATGGCTATGTGTGGGAGGAATATTGACTTGTGATGAACTTGAACTGTGATCACACATTTAGCATACTTTGATGTTACGACAACATAGACTATAAGGACAACAAACAAAGCATTACCTTCTGAGTGACTATCTCATGACAAGAAATGACAAGTGTGACACTTGAGATAGACTTTAGGACGACCATGATGACACTTGTGCGACAACGCTCAAGACTTTGTGTATGGGTGCGACATGTGTTTACATGGTTAGGAAAACTTGTATACACAAATACCAACCTTCAAGATCACTAGAAAAGGTTCACAAACATGACATAACAACCAAAAATGCCAAAAGACACAATTGGTGCAACAAGTGAAAGGGAGAAAGACACTTAAAGGAAACACATGGAATGATTTTCAGTGCTTTCTACCATGCATGTCATTGAATACATAATGATATGAAAACGATAAGTAGTCCTTCATGCTACACAAAGAGGTGTATTTCAAAATATGTGCCTTTTTTCCCATACCTACCCTCCAAAGTGTTATGTATTAGATGGAGTCTTCATGTGGTCTCAGTCTTCTATTATACCCTGGGTTCCTTGGTCTTCTTATTTGGTAACTATATTTTCTCCTCATCTCCTTGAGTGTCATATAGCAGGTCCTCCTTATTCATCGCCTTCTTCATCATCTTTCCCTAGCTTGGTAGAATTCATGTATCTGTAATCCACTCATGACAAGACAACATCAGTCTGATAAACCCCTAGTCTAAGATGCTGCACTTGGATTCATAAACTAGGCTGAGATTAAGTGATAGGCCAAGGGAGAAGGCCTAGTGATTGCACAATTGCACAGTTCAAGCAACCAAGGGCCAAGCTTGATCACTGAGACTGCATAGTGTGCAACTCAGGCCAGACTGGGGGAAATTTACTCACAGTCCTCACTTAGGGAAAGAATTGTGCAGAGGCCAATGAGAGAAAAAATTGTGCAGTTTAAGAAGGTAGTGGTTACCGTGGGATAAGGCCTTGGGAGGACACATCTGCATAGTTTTAGGGGACAAAGTGGACTAGGTAGATGAGATGCTTGAGGGACAAAACTATGCAGTTTCTGAAGACAGTGGGTTCTAGTTGAGGGAAGGACACTAGAGGAAGCCACTGCACAGTTTTGGATGTTAAGGGAGGTTGGCATTTTTGTGCATTGCATAGTTCCAGTAGGCAAGGAAAAATATTGATGGTTGTAGATGCGAAGTGCACAATTTAAGAATGCTAGATGAGGGTAGGTTGCTAGGAATAAGCTGAAATTTGGCTAAGTGTGGGACCAGTGGAGCCGATGTGAATAGTAATAGAACTTGACTACGATCACACACTTGAACACTTAATGATACAACATAGACCATCCAAAACATATGAAAACATGCTTCATTTAATGAAACAACCTTTATGGCATCTTACAACAAGTGTGATTCTGATGATAGACTTTGTGAGGATAATAGCGACAGTTGTGTAATAGTGCGTGAAAATTTGGAAATGAGTGCGAAACATGTATATATAATGAGAAAAACCCATTTTTACAAAGATTTTTTCATGAGGCAAAGAAAACTTCCCTTTTAATGACAAGTGATAATGCCCATGCCCTAAGATGACACGTACTATATGAAGATAAAATCGTGAACGACTCTAAAGATCGAAGAAGGGATCTTGAAATCATCAACTTAGCAATAAGTGAGTAAGGAATGATTGATCACTAGATCCATAGTAGGCTCCAAAATTCAAGTGTAGGGTAAAATTTTGGAGGGAGTTGCAACCGCTACAACATGTGGCTGTGATGATAATTGGGACTCCACATCATGGAGACCCCTTGTATGTGGGCAATATCCAACACTATCAACATTGTGGCACTAGAAGGAGGGCTAGATTACAAGTTGTGCCTGTTGAGTCTGTTTTGAATATCTGATCCTAAATGGCTCTTTCCCAAATCATAATCCTAAAGTTTTTTTCTAACCTATCCCCTAGAAAAATTTCCATCTCCACATAAATTGTTCATGTCTTCTCGCAATTCAGGTTTGATGGTGAGGGTAGTACATTTTTATCCAAACACAAAAATGATTTTCTTGGGTTTTGTAAATCTCATGAAATTGATAATGAAGATGTTGTGTTTATTTTATTCTTCCTCACTCTTGAAGGTTATGTTAATTGATGGTGCCGTACCTTACCATCTGCCTATCTTCATTCTCTTGATAAATTTCTCAAGGAGCTTCAACAAGCTTTTAATAGGTATGATTATCGAAATGTTTTCAAAAGAATTAATCAAATTAGAATGGAGCCTAATGAATCAATTGAGGATTTTTCTAATAGATTTCTTCACTTATGTTGTGAGTTTCCTGGAGAGGACTTCCTTAAAAGAAATTTTGAAATTTTGGGTTGAACCTATTTACATGGTTAGTCGAAACCCCTTGATGTTCTTACTCTCCCAACTCTTGTAAATCATGAGACACCACTAATCTCAGAGGAGGAACCTATTTTTCATTTTATTCCTTGTCCTCCTCCTTTTCTAGTACTAATTTTGGTGCCTCCTTGTGATAATGATCAAGTGGGAAAGATGCAAATAAAATTCATAATCCATCTTCTCAACCTTCTCCCACTTTCCATGATTCAGATCCAATGGAGGAAACCGTGGAATGGGTCATGAAGCCTCATTTAAAAATTAAACCTGTAAAAATTAATCCTTCCATTATTCAGGATTAAATTTACACTCATAACCTTAGTCTTGAATTTCCTAACATTTTCCCTCCTCTATCATCTCATTCTCATGATCCCTTGCCCCTTGATTTTCTTGATCAACCTCTTCCAATTCCAAACAATGATTATGTGCAATGTAGTAACATTTCATAGGTAGAGGAACAAAAAATTGAATACTATTTTTATCTCTCTTCTCTTTTTTGAAGTCATCCATGTCAAGATAATGTTGTTACATCCTTGGTTGATTTTGAATCTAGCAATATTGGTGTTGAATTAAAAGAAGTTAATTTTCATAATCAATCTGAAATCTCGCACAACCATCATTTTGATGATGATGACTCTATTATTGTATGTGATGATGATTTCTCAAGTGTACCAATTGATGTTGTAGTTTCTCAAAAGGGTTTTGATTTGAAATATTTATATATTGAATCTGAGTTGGTCAAAGAATATTTTGTTATCTAAACTCCCTCTTTAGCTCGCTATCCCTTTTGCTCTACTATTTGTAATGTATTAATTTGTGAAAAATATACTCCATGCTCTTCAATCTCATCCTCTATGAGTTGCATTTTGAATTTACACAAGGTAGTGAGATCATTCATGATCAAGAGGGAGGTAAAGAAATCATTGATTATCCTTTCCCTCCCTTGTCATTTCTAGTTTCACATGAAAAAAATCCTTTTCTTCAAGTTACTCATGAGATTTGTCCAATCTATTCCTTGGATGATCAATTAGAAGAATCTTATTACTTGATTAATTTGTTTGCTGAATGTGCAAAGTCTGATCAAATTAGTAATGTAGATGGTTAACGTATTGATAGTAGTGATATTGTTACAATTATTGATGGTATTTTTCCACACACCATGCATGATACGATTCAATCTTCGAAATGTAATTCGACAATATTCCAAAGTTCTGGGACTCATCAGGGAGTCGATGCACTTAAACTTTCATTGATGGTTATGTCAGGTCCTCACGACTCTAGTAATATCCTCGAACTATATTAGATTTAGATTTTCTTGCAAAATTCTTTTCATGTCATGGTCTCATTGAATGTAAACTCACTCTTGAATGATATTTGGTATGTTGGATACAACTCTTTAAACTTTCAAGATTCGATGTCTGATTGGATTAAGGATTCTATTTCTATTAGGTCATCTCCATGCAAATCTCTTGTATCAAACTTAGGTTTGTAATGTTTGCCTCAAATGAATGAAAAAAGCTGTGAAGTTGATCATTTTTAAGATTATCATTGGCTAAAGGGTTGATGTCTATTAGATGTTTTTGAAAATAATTAGCTCCTAATCTTTCTTGTGAAGATTCTAATGCTAATCATTGTATTCATGGCACCAAATGTCCTTGAATGTGAGTGAATGCTTGTGTTATTTTTTGAATCAAGTTCCTATTTTTCATCCACTACATTGTAGAAGTTCCTTTAGATTCACAAGCTCATGCAATTTACTAAAGCATATGACAAGAATCTACTTCTACTTTCAACCAAAATAAGCCAATAGATCGATGAAAACAATATGAAAAAGAAGAAGATAAATAAATGGCACATAACACAAGATGTACCTGGGGAAAGCCACTACTCAAAACCCTGCTATCCGTATTACATATATCATAAATATGAGTGAAGATACAAAGCTTGTTCTTACTAGAACAATTCCGCACAAGTATGCTCAAATCTCTCCGCTCACAAGCTAGCTCAAGCCAAATCCTTATCCTATTCAGTAGCTCTCCAAGCCCCTATATCTTCTTTGATTGCATGCATGATATTTACAACTCAGTAAATCATACAATTGATATTACAATGTCCCTGCACTCTAGTCTCAACTGGGTCTTACACAGAATCAACATGCATGAGTTTCTGATGAGGAAATATTCAGTTAACTAGAGTGACACTTGTGGATGCACTAGTGCACCAATTGGTTGTTAACTCTCTATAAGTTCCACAAATATTTTGGAACTAATTTAACTAAACACAACTAAGTAAACTGAGTTATCTAATTACAACTCGCCATTAAACTCATATTGGACCCATAAAACTTAGGGAGAACATATAAATGACTTTAGACAGACTTCCAACTCGAAATTCCTAAGCTAATTAAGTTAAAAAAACTTAATTAACTATTTACAAGTTGCTATAGGAATAGAATTTGATTTTAATTCACAGTTTAAATTCAAGGACAAATTTAAACTGGAATTTATTGTTCCCATTTCTCAAAACTCCCTCTGAAAAAGAAAGGGATTATATGCTACCCCGATCTTGTGTTTGTGAAACTCGAATTTACATATTGACAATGCCTTTGTCAAAATGTCAACATATTGCTCCTTTGTGGGAATGTACTCTAACAACATAATCTGCGTCAATACACAATCTCTGAGATGATGATATCGGATATCAGTATGCTTGGACTGATTGTGAAAAACTAGATTTTTAGAGTTTGATACTGTTAACCTCTTGCTGCAGCAGGTTATTCATCTTTCATGATCGACATTTTTACATGCCAAATACGTTGTACTATGCATACTGCAATGCTCCATATTTGCTGAATAAGGCCAAGAAAGGATGCCATGACGGTGTGCTAGCCTAAGTGCTGCTGCTATATTCCAATTTTGATGAGTTATTCCAATTTTTGAATAATTTTCAGTTAAAAGGAGGTCCAAAAATCTTAATCTTTCTCTCCCCTAGGTTTCAATTTCCTGTTGTAGAATATAGAGAATCATTATCTGTCCAAATAGCTTAATCTTGGCAGATTCTTAGATAGGTAGAGAAGCAAGGGTGCTCAACTGCCTAATTTGAGCCCCTGGATGAAATAAGTGTAGATGTAGATAGGAGGACAGTAAAAATAATAAAAAGTTGAAAAGCTGGGTTTGCTAGTTCAAGTGCACCCAAACCAAAAGAAGAAGAAATGCTAGGTAAGTAGGCTGGGTAAGTAGTTTTGTGGTTGCAGAAATTAAGCTATGTGATCCATTTCATGTTTTCAAAGTGTCATATCTATTCAGATCACAAGTTGGAGGCAGTTTTCCATTTAAAGGACTTCAAGCGAGGCATGTCTAACTTCCCCCTTCTTCCTCTTCCCCAAATCACTCACTAACTCCCCCTAAAAAGGTCAAGATCTGCTTGATACCTCTTAGATTCATCATTCTTCATATTAGTTGCCTTGGTAAAGATCTGCTTTACTCAAGGAAAGTACATTCCTCCTCTACAACTCTTACTTCTCTTTGATAGCCTAAGATTTACATACTTAGCGCTGTTTCTCATCATTGTCATGTTGACTGCTAACTCTACTATGTAACTCCCTATCTATCTCCACTTCCCCTACTAAAACTATGTTAATAACTCCCCTATATACTTATTCCCTCCCCCTGGTTGAAATATAACCATAAGTACACTTGGGAATTGCTAAGTTTACCTGAAACTCAGCAAGAACCCTCATTTTCCCCCTCAAACCATCTTCTCATGCATTTCGAACCCCTTCCCATGCCTTGAAATCCCTTCAAACATAAAAAAATTCTGCTTCCGATCATAAAAGCCCGCATCACTTACCTTGGGCCTTGCTCTGATTGCAAAAGGGTTCTATCGGACCCCCTCCGATGCGATATCGCAGTCAGGAGGGGAGTCGTGTATCAAAACAGTGCATAAGTATGCCCACAATTGGTTTGGGCCGATAGCGATATCGCCGATCGGCGTATCGCTATGACAAAGCGAACATATATTTGTGCTACCGATATGGTTCATCGTCGATGGTCTGTTGCCGATCGCATATCGGCGATCGACGTTTCATATGAATCCATGCCATATATATATAGGCCCCATCCCTTATTCTTCTGCCGCCTTCTCTGTTCTGCCATCCGTCCGATTGCCCGCGCCCTAGATCTACGGTGAGCGGGTCTTCTCCCCTCTGAACCTGTCGATGGTTAGTGTCTGGGAGATCGGCGGTTTTTCCTGCCACGTCACCCCGCTGACGTCATCCGCCATACTGGGTCCCACCGCCGACGTCACCCGTCAAAAAACGGGCGCAAAGTGCGAAATCGCTGCTTAGGAAGCCCGAAATGAAAATCAGGGGCAGTTTTCGATGCGCGATTAGCGCTTAGCGCTAATCGCGCATCGCTAAGAAAAAATGGCCAAAATGGAAAGCCTCAGTCCAGCGCAGGTCTGCAGCGGTTATTTTTGCCCAAAAGAAAGCAGAAACTAGCGAATTGACCATTTAAAGAGTATCAGAGGAGATGAAGCTAAATTTCATGTCAAAGAGTATCAGTGAAGTGGCAAAGAGTATCAGATTGACAATATTAAAGCAGGTGAACATTAAAAGCCTCCATCAAAGTCCAAGAACGCGGTGAAGCCACTTAAGACTCTTAGATCACAGTTAATGCACATCAAAGCCACTCAAGAGCAGTGGAGCAGAGACCAATGCACAGTTATGATAAATGGCCAGCGCATAATAGCAAAGAACACATTCCTACTCATTTTTGAGGCAGCTGCCCCAATGCAACACTTAGATAAACATTTCATGCATTTACTTCAAGATAAGATAAATCAAAGCACTCATTTCCCTCAGATCTGTTTAAGATCTGCCGTAATAAATATTTCTTAGATATTTTCTCTATATATACGACCCTCTGTATTGAGAAATGGGGGGAATGGTTGGTTACTGCACTCTAAGGGAGACTCACTCTGTATCTGATATGTTTTTCTTAATCAAAGATTGCTAAAAGTTTGGAGAATGGACTGTTTGATGTATTGTTAATGTCTCTGAAGAGTGAATGAGGGAAATCTTGTGCTGCTTTCTGAATCGATAAGTGTTCCTTATCTCTGTTATTTCAAATTCACATATGCTCAAGTTACAGAACAAAAGTTTTGTTTAGAATTTGCTTACCTGCACTCTATGCTCAGTTTCTGTGGCTTCTTAATGTTTTCCTCTTGATTTAGGCATAAATATGGATTCCTTATGGCTCATATTTGCTCTATTTCATATATGAATGACTATTATTTGGGAATTCTTAGCTGATCCTAGGTAGGGCTCGTTCATCTTCCCTCTGCTAAATTGATTGAGAGATTCTTCGTTGCCTCTCAGTTCTTAGCCTGCAATCCATCTTCATTTACCTCAAGTATTGTTTCATGAGCAGCTACCTTGCCCCTTTTTCCTCTTGTGACCAAGAAAACGCACCAGCAGTCCTACTCCATGACTCCATGCCCAATGGTTTGAAACTTGTCACACTATGCATTGCCTCTCTACTTGAAAGTATCCTCCTTCCACCCAAACACAAACAAAATCCCTGAACCCAATAACTAGCCTAAAATCATCATCAACCAAGCTAAAATCCTTAAGAGAGAGCCCTCTCTGATTGCAGGTGGGCTAGAACCTGTAATCCAAAGATTGGTTTGTGGTTACCTCGGCCGTATCCCTTTCATGAGCTTAGGGACAACCTGAGTGTTAACATAATGGCGACTCCACTGGGGAAGCATCCTCAGATAATCTCACAAGTCCAGTCCGAAAATCTCCACTGAGGAAGAATCTGACCTTTAGAAAGTTTCCGTTTAACCAATATTCTTAGAAAACTTCTCAATAAAACAAGCTAGAAGCTGGCTCCCAAAAAGCATTCACGTTATACAAGGTCAAACCCAGACCCAAATCCCCCATCTGCTTTTGAAAATCCTAATTTAATCCCAAATAACCTCAGGAAACTAGAGCGGAGAGAAGATTTTAATGCTCCTAGTCCTAAAATAGTTAAGCCTAGCTGTTTTTTAACCCCTATTAAAGTTCTGTTTCGTTCAAACCCTGCTTCCCCTTGTTCATCATCTACTTCTCCAAGTACCGTTTCCACACCTCCATTCACTACCCATACCACCACTACTACTCCTATTATCCCAGTTGCTCCAGTTGTGCCACTTATGCCTATTGTTCCACTTATCCCTGTTAATATGGCTAACAGATATGCACCTTTACAGCTACCTGCTAATCCCGGGGCTATGCCTTAGGATTACCAGACTAAAATGACTTATTTTGATGGCACAAGTGCCTGCACGGCCCTTTAGCATACAAAGAAAATGCAGGATTACTTTGAGAGCTTTGAGATTGACGATGATGGTGTGAGAATGAAGATTTTTGTCCAAAGTTTGACCGGTGAAGTCAGGACTTGGTTTAGAGCACTCCCAGCCAATTCCATAGCAGACCCAAAATCCTTATACCAGTCATTTATCAACAGATGGGAGAAAAAGAAAGACCCCTTGCACATGTTATCTGAATATGACACCATCAAAAGAGGTCCTCAGGAGAATGTCTTGGACTATTGTGCATGATTTAATAATGTTTTTAATGCAATACCACAGAACTTAAGACCTCCACCCGAACTTGCTTTGTACAAATTCCCTGATGGTTTTGATACTGATATGGCTTATCAGTTAAGGGAAAGAGCCCCTCAAAGCCTTGCTGACATGCAAAATGTTGCTGTTAGTGTGGAAGCAAACCTAATTGCCAAAAGAAACAGAGCTAGAACCGAAAGGAGAACCACCTTCAAGGAAGAACCCTCAGCCTTAGACCAGAAACTAGATGCTATCATCAGTGGCATGCACAGGCTGGGAGATAGAGTGGAAAGCGTTGAGAGGAAATCATCATGGGAAGGACAACAGCCCAACACCATAAGGAACCCAAATTTTAGGAAAACTCAGAACACAAATGCTGGTAGGTCGAGCCTCGACCGTGATGTAAGACCTCCTTTCCAAGAAAACTACACAGAAGCATCCACATCCAGTGAGCCAACAGAGGAGACTCACATGAACTTGATAGATTTGAAAAATGAGCAATAATTTTTTTTGACTCAAGAAGACTAAGACTACCATGATGTAAATCAATTTCAGACTAAGCCTGGAGAGTCTTTTGACTTTAAACAAGGCTATGATTCTGCTGTGTACGAGGTCCATAAACAATATAAGCTGAGAACAAGAACCATTGATATCCCTCCGTCTAGCAAAACAAAAGAGAGCAAACAGCCCAACAAGATTAAAGGCAAGGTTATCATAACAAAACCAGTTGATATAGCTGTCCCAAAACCATACCAAGTGACTGTAGAGGACATAATAGACACGCAGCCTTCTATTGATAAGCCTCTGCCTCCTTCTTCCTCGAAAGAAGATTTGAACAACACTCCTAAAAATCTTCCCAAAACAGAAGAACCACAAAGTGTCATTCATCATAACGCTGACAATAAAAAAGAAAACACAGAAAATACCTTGCAAAAGGAGAAATCTGCTACTGCTAACGTAAAGATTCCATTGGAAAAACCATTTAATTTAGAAGCAGAGATTGGAAAACTTAAGATATCCATCCCCCTCTCAGAACTTGCCAAGCACGATGTTTTTAGGCAACAAATTCGAAGGTCACTTCAAATGCCAGAGGTCAAGGATGATGTAAATGTTTTAGATGATACCCCTGAGCTGCTGTTTGGTCCAGAAGTTGATGGAAAATCAACACATGGAGCTGTTCTACCCTTCTATGTCAGTTTACATGTTCATGATAAAGTGTTGCACAATGCTATGTTCGATTCAGGTGCTTCACACAACCTAATGTCGAAAGCTGTAATGGAGAAGCTAAACCTTGATGTCACTAGACCCTACAAAGACTTATTTTCATTTGATTCTAGTCAGGTCAAGTGTTTAGGCTTAATCAAGGATTTATGTATGTCTTTAGTCCAATAACAAAACAAAATAATCCTAATGGGCGTGGTGGTTGCTGACATTCCACCAAAGTATGGCATGCTCTTATCAAGATCTTGGGGAGCAAAACTCCAAGGATCCCTCCAACTTGACCTCTCTTATGCCACTATATCTGTCTTTGGGCAACCAAAGAGACTGTACAAGGAGACACTGATGAAATATGTGGTAAGTAGTGAGGAAAAGCCCTAAAATTTTCCAATTTACTCAATCCATTCTAATATGGATTCATTTATTCTTTTTAATAATGACACCAATCCTACAACTAATGAGAAGCTTTTAGCTTTAGAGCTAGAAACATGCATAAACAAGGAATCGGTTGCCCATGCCCATGAAATGGTCACAATAATCAAGGAAACCAGCAAACAAGAAGAACCTCCCCAAACAGAAATTCTAAATCTATCCAATCCTAAAATGGCTGAAACTCTTAATACTAACCTCAAGCAAGAAATCACATGGTATTTAGAGTTTGATGGCTCTGTTAACAAGTTAGGAGCAGGGGCAGGTGTATGGATCCATAATACACAAAAAAATCATGCAGAGGGTCATGCTTATAGATTAAAATTCAGATGTACTAACAACATGATAGAGTATGAGGCTCTCCTTTTAGGCCTTAAACTGCTCAAAGCTCTAGGAGCTGCAAAAATGTCCATTCTAGGTGACTCCGATTTGATCATACAACAAATGAAAGGCAACTTTGTTACCAATGACAATAAGATGAGAGCATATAGGACTACTGCCATAGAAATACTCAATTCCTTCACCGAATCCAAGTTTGCTAAGATTTCTAGAAACCATAACATACATGCACACAACCTAGCCACTTTTGCTAGTACATGCAAGCTTCCCTTTGAGCCAAATCACCATTTCACTGCTGAGATAAAACATAGGCCCATTATCCCTAACAATATTAAAGATTGGCAAGTGTTTGAAAATGATGCTCAGATTAACAATTTCCTCACTCTTGAGCATGAGTTTTCAAATTTAAACATTGACATGGATGCCATGAACGATTCCCAACAACAAACGAATGAAAATCAGCAGGTTGTAACAACTGCAACAACAAAACAAATCCTTAACCCAACTGTTTTTAACAATGCAAACATAAAAGAGCTGATAATGATGTGCCCAAAAAGCCAAAAATGGAGCCTTTAAATGCTGCTATAGAAGAACACAACATAGGGACAGCAGAGAAGCCCAAAATGATTAAATTGTCCAAAAATCTTCCACTTGATAAAAAACCAAAGTATGTGGATTTGTTCAAAGAGTTCCAAGATGTATTTACTTGGAGTTATGAGGACTTGAAGTCCTATGACACCTCAGTGATCCAACATACCATTCCCTTAAAACCAAACCAAAAACCATTTAAGCAGAAACTTAGAAGAATTAACCCTATGCTTCTTCCCCTCATTGAAAAGGAAGTGAAGAAAATGTTTGAAGCAGGTATAATAGCACC
>APFE030401628.1:717-11098 GCA_000404065.3 Pinus taeda | reverse complement strand
ATCCTACAAAGAGTAGTGGGGTCATCTAGAATCTCTTTACTAGATGGATTTTCAGGTTTCAATCAAATACTTGTTCACCCGGATGACCAAGACAAGACATCTTTTACCACACCGTGGGGAACATTTAAGTATGTTAAAATGCCTTTCGGGCTAAAGAACGCTGGTGCCACCTTTCAAAGGGCAATGGATATTGCATTTTCCAAGGAAATAAATGATTTCCTTGTTGTCTATCTTGATGACTTAACCCCTTTCTCCAAATCTGATCAAGAGCACCTCAGACATTTAAGGCAAATCTTCATGACATGTAGGAAATATGGCATTTCCTTGAACCCCAAGAAGTCCTTGTTTGGCCTTGAGAAAGGTAAGTTGCTAGGCCACATCATTTCAAAAGACGGTATCAGAATTGATCCGGAAAGGATCCAAGCTATCCTCCAAATTACCTACCCAAGAAACATAAAAGAGTTGCAGGCATACCTTGGAAAGATCAATTTCCTAAGGAGATTTATCCCAAATTTAGCCGAACTGATAAGATTGTTAAGCAACATGTTAAAAAAGGATGCCAAGGTAAAATGGTCTCTTGAAACCAAGCAAGCTTTTGAGAGTATCAAAGTCGCCTTGACTCAAACGCCTATCCTCACAAGTCCACAATTTGACAAAGATTTTATCATTTTTTCTTTTGCTTCTGAGCACATCATAACGGCCGTCCTTTTGCAAAAGAATGATCAAGGAAATGAAAAGCCAATTTCATTTTTTAGCCAAGCCTTGAGGGATGCACCCTTGAAGTACCAAATCATGGAGAAGCAGGCCTATGCTCTTGTTAAGGCCATTAAAGACTTCAGAGTTTATATTTTATATTCACATGTGATTGCCTATGTCCCAAACTCTGTTGTAAAAGACATATTAACTCAAGAGGGACTAGAAGGCAAAGAGGCAAGTGGATTGCCGAAATTCTTAAATATGACATTTAGATAAAACCCACCAAGCTGATAAAGGGATAGGGTTTAGCCAAGCTAATGTCCAAAACAAATTCTCAAGCCTTAGACATTAACCAACTAGACAATGAACGAGAGCTGGTGACTCCACAGATCAGTCAAACCTTTTTACAATCCCCATGGTATGCTGATATTTGCTTTATATTTTTAAACCTGTGTGCTCCCCTAGGATTGTTCAGGACCAAAAAATAGATTTTTAAAGATGAAAGCATCAAAGTTTTGTGTCTTAGATGGTGCCTTGTTTTGGAAAAATCATGAAGGAATATTGCTTAATTGTTTAACTAGGAACGAAACTGACAATGTTATGAAAGAATTCCATGCAGGGGACTATGGAGGACATTTATATTGGAAGTCCACAGCTAAGAATATTTTAAGGGCTGGTTATTATTGGCCCTCTCTATTTGCATATGTAAGGAAATTTGTTGTTTCAAGTCACAAATGCCAAATATTTGAAGGGAAAAGAAAATTTCTTCCTTTACCCCTTAAGCCCATCTCAACCGAAAAGCCTTTTCAACAATAGGGTCTTGATTTCATTGGAGAAATCCATCCCTCTTCTTTAGGCCAACACAAGTGGATTTTAACAGCCACCGACTATTTCACCAAGTGGATTGAAGCCATCCCATGTAGGCAAGCCAATGACTCCACTATTATCCAATTCCTCGAGGGCAATATCCTTTCCAGATTTGGTTGCCCTGAGAAAATCATCACTGACAATGCTGCTGCCTTCAAATCCAAAAAGATGATCAACTTCTGCCATAAATTTCACATCACCTTGCGCCACTCTACAACCTATTACCCTCAAGGTAATGGCTTGACCGAATCATCCAATAAAAGCCTCATCAACATCATAAAGAAAGTGCTAGAAGAAAACAAAAAGAACTGGCATAGGAAGCTCACAAATGCCCTGTGGGCAGATAGACTTTCAACCAAGAGATCCATTGGGATGAGCCCTTATGAGTTAGTATATGGCAGGGAGGCCAGATTTCCTTCATCTTTGGGCATTCCTGCTATCAGACTATTACAGGAGATTTAGGCTGAACCAAATGACATTCAAAGAAGAATTAATCAGACCATTCATCTTCAGTAAACAAGAGAGAAAGTGTATGAGCTCAAATTTTGCAAGAGAAGCTCAAAAGGATGTTTGATAAGAAAGCTAAGGTTGAGGATTTCTGTTTTGGCAGCAAAGTTCTAAGGTGGGACTCGCGAAGAGAAGACAAGGGAAAACACGCAAAATTTGATTTTCATTGGAAAGGTCCATTCATCATCAGCGCTGTGCAAGGCAATAACACATATTTCCTAAAATCTGTAGATGGCAGCACAGTTGAAGAGGGCCCTGTAAATGGCCGAGTGTTAAAGCATTATCATGATCCCTTTTGTTGAGGATCACCCAGCGGTATTATTTCTGTACATAAATGTTTGTATATATCAGCACTTTGTTTTATTTTTGTGTGAAAGTCCGAGATGATAGAGCACGTAGAAGAAAGTAGGAAATGCTTCACAGTTCACAAGCAATTCAGTTGAGGGAAAGTGATGTTCTTATTCCAAAATCTTAATGCTCTAATAGCTAGCACTAAGAAGTTTTAATCTACAGCAACAATGGAAGATCAAGGCAGTCTGACCTGCTGTTCTTGGCTTTTCACAAGGAAAAGCCATCCCCAAGTGGAGCCACTGTTAGCCTCCTGCTGCAGCAGGTTATTCATCTTTCATGATCGACATTTTTACATGCCAAATACGTCGTACTATGCATACTACAATGCTCCATATTTGCTGAAGAAGGCCAAGAAAGGATGCCATGACAGTGTGCTAGCCTAAGTGCCACTGCTATATTCCAATTTTGATGAGTTATTCCATTTTTGAAGAATTTTCAGTTAAAAAAAGGTCCAAACAACTTAATCTTGGTCTCCCTAGGTTTCAATTTCCTGTTGTAGAATATAGAGAATCATTATCTGTCCAAACGCTTAATCTTGGCGATTCTTAGATAGGTAGAGAAGCAAGGGTGATCAACAACCTAATCTGAGCCCCTGGATGAATAAGTGTAGATGTAGATAGGAGGACAGTAAAAATAATAAAAAGTTGAAAAGCTGGGTTTGCTAGTTCAAGTGCACCCAAACCAAAAGAAGAAAAAATGCTAGGTAAGTAGGTTGGGTAAGTAGTTTTGTGGTTGCAGAAATTAAGCTATGTGATCCATTTCATGTTTTCAAAGTGTCATATCTATTCAGATCACAAGTTGGAGGCCGTTTTCCACTTAAAGGACTTCAAGCGAGGCATGTCTAACTTCCCCCTTCTTCCTCTTCCCCAAATCACTCACTAACTCCCCCTAAAGAGGTCAAGATCTGCTTGATACCTCTTAGATTCATCATTCTTCATATCAGTTGCCTTGGTAAATATCTGCTTTACTCAAGGAAAGTCCATTCTTCCTCTACAACTCTTACTTCTCTTTGATGGCCTAAGATTTATATACTTAGCGCCGTTTCTCATCATTGTCATGTTGACTGCTAACTCTACTATGTAACTCCCTATCTATCTCCCCTTCCCCTACTAAAACTATGTTAATAACTCCCCTATATACTTATTCCCTTCCCCTGGTTGAAATATAACCATAAGTACACTTGGGAATTGCTAAGTTTACCTGAAACTCAGCAAGAACCCTCATTTTCCCCCTCAAACCATCTTCTCATGCATTTCGAACCCCTTCCCATTCCTTGAAATCCCTTCAAACATCAAAAAATTCTGCTTCCGATCATAAAAGCCCGCATCACTTACCTTGGGCCTTGCTCCGATTGCAAAAGGGTTCCATTGAATGCCCTCCGATGCGATATCACAGTCGGGAGGGGAGTCGTGTATCAAAACAGTGCATAAGTATGCCCCCGATTGGTTTGGGACGGTAGTGATATCGCCAATCGGCGTATCGCTATGACAAAGCGAACATATATGTGTGCTGCCGATATGGTTCATCGCTGATGGTATGTTTCCAATCACATATCAGCGATCGACGTTTCATATGAATCCATGCCATATATATATAGGCCCCGTCCCTTATTCTTCCGCCACCTTCTCTGTTCTGCCATCCATCCGATTGCCCGCGCCCTAGATCTATGGTGAGCGGGTCTTCTCCCCTCCGAACCTATCGATGGTTAGCGTCCGGGAGATCGGCGGTTTTTCCTGCCATGTCAACCTGCCACGTCATCCGGCCACGTCACCCCGCTAACGTCATCCACCGTACTAGGTCCCACCGCCGACGTAACCCGCCGAAAAAGGGCGCAAAGTGAGAAATCACTGCTTAGGAAGCCCATAATGAAAATCAGGGGCAGTTTTCGATGTATGATTAGCGCTTAGCGCTAATTGCGGATTGCTAAGAAAAAATGGCCAAAATGGAAAGCCTCAGTCCAGCGCAGGTCTGCAGCGGTTATTTTTGCCCGAAAGAAAGAAAAAACGAGCGAATTGACCAGTTAAAGAGTATTAGAGGAGATGAAGCTAAATTTCATGTCAAAGAGTATCAGTGAAGCGGCAAAGAGTATCAGATCGACAATATCAAAGCAGGTGAACATTAAAAGCCTCCATCAAAGTACAAGAACGCGGTGAAGTCACTTAAGACTCTCAGATCACAGTTATTGCACATCAAAGCCACTCAAGAGCAGTGGAGTAGAGACCAATGTGCAATTATGATAAATGGCCAGTGCATAACAACAAAGAACACATTCCTACTCATTTTTGAGGCAGCTGCCCCAACGCAACACTTAGATAAATATTTCATGCATTTACTTCAAGATAAGATAAATCAAAGCACTCATTTCCCTCAGATCTATTTAAGATCTGCTGTAATAAATATTTCTTAGATATTTTCTCTATATATACGACCCTCTGTATTGAGAAACGGGGGGAATGGTTGGTTACTACACTCCAAGGGAGACTCGCTTTGTATCTGATATGTTTTACTTAATCAAATATTGCTGAAAATTTGGAGAATGGACTGTTTGATGTACTGTTAATGTCTCTGAAGAGTGAATGAGGGAAATCTTGTGCTGCTTTCTGAATCGATAAGTGTTCCTTACCTCTGTTATTTCAAATTCAGATATGCTCAAGTTATAGAACAAAAGTTTGGTTTAGAATTTTCTTACCTGCACTCTATGCTCAGTTTCTGTGGCTTCTTAATGTTTTCCTCTTGATTTAGGCATAAATATGGATTCCTTATGGCTCATATTTGCTCTATTTCACATATGAATGACTGTTATATGGGAATTCTTAGCTGCTCCTAGGTAGGGCTCGTTCATCTTCCCTCTGCTAAATTGATTGAGAGATTCTTCATTTCCTCTCAGTTCTTAGCCTGCAGTCCATCTTCATTTACCTCAAGTATTGTTTCATGAGTAGCTACCTTGCCCCTTTTTCCTCTTGTGACCAAGAAAACGCACCAGCAGTCCTACTCCACGACTCCATGCCCAATGGTTTGAAACTTGTCACACTATGCATTGCCTGTCTACTTGAAAGTATCCTCCTTCCACCCAAACACAAACAAAATCCCTGAACCCAATAACTAGCCTAAAATCATCATCAACAAAGCTAAAATCCTTAAGAGAGAGCCCTCTCTGATTGCAGGCGGGCTAGAACCTGTAATCAAAAGATTGGTTTGTGGTTACCTCGGCCGTATCCCTTTCATGAGCTTAGGGACAACCTGAGTGTTAACAGATACAACTATGGTTATTGCAGTAAATCATAGTTGGATCCATCTGCTGACCAAACAAACCAACCAGGATCTTCCTCATCTAGATGGCCTCACATGCTGCTTAACTCGCAACAATGTATTCTGCCTCTGCCAAACTGAGTGCAACTGATCTTTGTTTCTTGTTGTACCAAGAAACTGTTGCTGACCCAATACTAAGGATCCGTCCTAATGTGCTCTTCCTTTTGGATGGACTCCCTGCCCAATCTGCATCGGTGAAACCTTGAATCTTCACTCCCTTTGTCTGTCTATACCATAAAATATATTACGAAGTGCCCCTGAGGTATCTTAACACATGCTTTGCCGCTTTCCAATACAACTTGGAAGGCCTAACCTTAGCTTGACTAAGTTGGTTAACTACATATCACATATCTGGTTGTGTGTTCACCGAGTACATGAGTGAGCACACAAGCTTCCTGGGAACAATAGCTTCCACTACTTCCCCTGAAGTAGCATCCTCCTTCCTCGAGTTACCTGCTAAAGGAGTCTCCATGGGTTTGCTGCTCTCCATGCAAAATCTCTTGAGTATCTCGTTGGCATACTTTCCCCATCACCCTGCCATACCTCCATGCCAAGAAAGTAATGCATGAGCCCCATGTATTTCATCTTAAAATCTCTTGCAAGATCCTCCTTGCAAGACTTGATCAGCTAATCATCACCTATTAGTATGAGATCATGAACATAAAGTACAATGATCAACAGTTTACCTTCCACCACCTTGTGGTACAAGTTCACATATGCTTCACTCTTCATGAAGCCCAACCTGGTGAAGTAGCTATCTATCCTGGTGTACCATGCATAGGGTGCTTGCTTCAACCCATACAACACTCTATTGAGTTGGCACACATGTGACTCATGGTCAAAGGTTTCAAAACCTTCAAGCTGCTCTATGTCCACTTCTTCCTCAATCATGTCATTAAGGAAGACTATCTTTACATCCATATGATGTATCTTCCGACCCATCTGTGCTGATATTTCCAATATATATATGATCGACGAGTACCTGGCAATAGGAGCAAAGGTATCATCATAGTCAACCCCCTATACCTTTGAAAATTCACGGGCCACAAATCTGGCCTTATGCTTCTCCACACTATCATCTGCAACTTTATTTACCTTGTAAATCCAAATGGATCTCACTACTAACTTGTCCTACAATCTTGGGACCACATTGAAAAAACTTTTATGAACTATGGATTCATACTCCACCATGGCATCAACCGAAACTGGTTGTTGCACTTCTTCCTTAAAGGAAGATGGCGCTATCATAATGCATTCACCCATAAGAGCCATGTATCCAGTGTACCTCTCATGTGACCTCCTCTTCCTGCGGTGAGAAGTGGGTGGTACCACATTCTCCCATGCATCCTGCAACAATCTATTCGCCTCTCTGGTGCGCTTTCTTCCCTCTTAGGAAGACTTTGCCTGAGTGGATGTCTCCACTCCTGGATCCTCTGCATGTGGATTCTCCACATCAATCTGAGGCTCCTTAATCTTAGGAGCTAAAATCTCCTCATTCACATGTAGCTCAATCTCCCTCTCAAGGGAAACTCACATGGCCTTCACCTCATCGAATATGACATCCCTGAGAACCACTGTCATCCTGCTAGTCGGCAAGTACACGTGATAGTTGTGAGGTGTATTAGTGTACCCCACAAATATCCCCAACTCTGCTATTAGCTCAGGCTTCTTCCATGCATCTTTGGTCACATGAAAATATAACGATGACCCAAAAATCCTAAACTAGTCAACATTTGGCGTCTTACCAGAATAATCCTCCTCTGGTGTCTTCATCTCAAGTATTTGATGTGGGCTACGATTATGAACATAAACTATTGTGTTGCATGCATTAACCCACAAGTGAAGTAGTAGGCCATGATCATGCAAAATCACCCTCGTTGCCCCTATTATGCTTTTGTTCTTCCCCTCGACCACGCCATTTTGCTGAGGGTTATGGGGTGCCGTTAACTCCCGTTTAATACCTTCCAATGCAATGAAGTTCTTAAACTCATTTTAGACATACTCAACATTGTTATCACTCCATAAAGATTTAACCTTCTTGCTTGACATTTTCTCCACCAATGCTTTAAACTCACAAAAATTTATGAAAGTTTGATCCTTTTTTTGCATGAAAAATACCCAACATTTTCGAGAAAAGTCATTAACAAATATAACATAATAGCCATGTTTGGCCATGGATTCTATCGAGAATGGTACACCTACATCTGAATGGAATCACTCTAGAATAACCTATACTTGACTGTCTCTGTCGTGAAAGGAAGAATTGGTGTATTTTCCCAAAGTACACCCCTTGCATGTATAAACTATCTCAGGTGTACCTTTGGGAAGACCGGTAGAGATCTACTGCAATATCTTCAAAGCCCCATGATGCAAATATCGCAATCGCCTGTGCCACAACTTGCCAACATCTATGCTCTACACCCTTTCTGCTTTTGTGCTCAAAGAAATGCACTCCCTACTTCCATCTTATGGATATTCTTCACTTGAATCCCTATCTTCTTTACTTGACCTGTGGCTATTTGTTGAAAGAATGCATTTCCTTTCAAGAAGATCACATCATAGCCTCTATCCTCAAGCATGGCAATGGATACCAAGTTCTTATTCAACACGATCACATGCATAACATTCTTCAAAGTGAGTGGAGCCCCATGCTCCCTCTGCAAAGTAATCGTGCCCAATCCAGTAACACTATACTTCCGGTCATTACCCATCTCGATATTCATCTGGAGATCTTTCTCCTCCAGGTCACTGAATAACTCTTTGTCATCAGTCATGTGGAATGAAGCTCCACTATCTAAGTACCATATACTTCCCATCATTGATGACACCATGCATGCAATGAGGGAAAATTCCAATTCAAATTGAGAGGCCGAAGCCTCACTTGCCACTCCTCTTGAGGACTTCTTCTTGGACTTCTTAAGTGGACAATTTGTAGAAAAATGGCCCAGCTGATAACAATGAAAGCACTTAACTTTCGTCATGGAGTTCTTCTTACCTCCATGATAAGAATACAATTTGGAATGTGAAGCTTTCCCTTTCCCCTTATTCACTTTAATCGATAAGGCACAATTCTATTCATCATCAGTCTTTGATGAAGAGCCAACCCTAGCGTTTCTCCTAATCTCCTCCTGCATTAAATCCAACCATAGTCATTCCCAATATGGCAGCTTCTCTTGACCATTGACAGAGTCATGATAACTATGCCAACTCTTTGGGAGTCCTAGAAGAGAAAGACTCACCATATCATCCTCGGTAACCGCGATTCCAACACTTCCAAGTTCATCACGACACTAAGTGAACTTGGTCAAGTATTTTGGAATTGCCTTTCTCCATTTTGATTTTCGAATTTGGTCCTTCAGTGCCAATTTCCTTTGGTCACTGTTGTTTTGATACAAGTCCATCAATGTTTTCCATATAACATACGGAGTTTCCTTTCCATGGAATCTCGATAAAATGTGGTATTGAACTCCGTCAAGGATTATCTGCCTCGCCTTCACCACACACTTTTTCCATTCAGTGAAATTCTGGACCTATGATGTTGTTGGCTTAGGAATTTATTGATCAATGAATTCCTTCAAGCCATTGTCCTCTAGCACAACCTCCATTCTATCCCTCTAGGCTATAAAATTCGAGATGCCTTCCAAAGCATACTCGAGCCACAAGTTATGGAATGCCATCAACCGATCCTGAAGTATGTATTGCAAATTAAAATTTCACCTATAACCCAAAACTCAAAACTTCGAAATCTCCTCTAGTATATTGTTCTCAGTTCTGATACCATGTACAATTTTTGGTAGATTCACAATCTCATGCAATTTACTAAAGCACAAGACAAGAATCTACTTCTACTTTCAACCAGTGGAAGCCAATAGATCGATGAAAACAGTATGAACAAGAAGAAGATAAATCAATGAAACATAAAACAAGATGTATCTAGGGAAATACACTGCTCAAAACCCCACTATCTGTATTGCATATATCAGAAATATGAGTGAAAATACAAAGCTTATTCTCACCAGAACAATTCTGCACAAGTATGCTCAACTCTCTTAGCTCACAAGCTAGCTCAAGCCAAATCCTTAGCCTATTCAACAAATCTCCAAGCCCCTAATCTCTTCTCTGATCGCATGCATGATATTTACAACTTAGTAAATCATACAACTAATAGTACATTGTCCCCGCACTCTAGTCTCAACTTGGCCTTTCACATAATCGACATGCATGAGTTTCTGATGAGGGAATTTTCAGTTAACTAGAGTGACACTTGTGAATGCACTAGTGCACCAACTGATTGTTAACTCTCTATTAGTTGCACAGATAGTTTGGAACTAATTTAATTGAACATAAATTAGTAAACTGAGTTATCTAATTACAACTCACAATTAAACTCATATTGGACCCCTAAAATTTAGGGAGAACATATATGTGACTTCAGAAATACTTTTAACTTGAAATTCCTAAGTTAATTAAGTTAATTAAACTTAATTAACTATTTACAAGTTGCTATGACAATATAATTCAATTTTAATTCACAGTTTAAATTCAAGGGTGTAGGTTTTAACCCCGTACAGAAATTACCTGCATACGAATTCTAAATCACAGAAAAATAAACAATGCGAGAGCATAACACATAAAAACACATATGCACAGA
>APFE030401619.1:199713-233061 GCA_000404065.3 Pinus taeda | reverse complement strand
TTACAACCTTTATCCATTCCAAGCCAACGTTGGGAGGAGGTTTCAATGGATTTTATCAAAGTTTACCCAAGTCCGAAGGAAAGAGTGTTATCATGGTGGTAGTTGACAGACTTACCAAGTATCCACACTTTTGTGCATTAACTCATCTATTTAAAGCGAGTACAGTTTCCACTGCATTTATGGAAATAATTCAAAAGCTACATGGAAACCCAAAGAATATTGTAAGCGATAGAGATCCCATTTTCACTGGAAATTTTTGGACATAGTTATTTTTTTGTCTTGGTACTCAGATAGCTCATAGCTCATTTTATCATCCTCAATCTGATGGGAAAACTGAGATAGTAAACAAATGTTTGGAAGGATATCTTCAACGCTTTGTATTTGATAAAAAGACACAATGGGTCAAAGGTTGCCTCTAGCTGAATGGTGGTATAACACTTCCTTCCATACTGCAACAAAAATGACCCCATTTATGGCACTTTATGGATATCATCCACCATCCATCACATCATATTTAAGAGAAAATTCTAAGGTTCAAGCAATGGAATATCACATTAAGCATCAACAACAAGTTCTCCAACTCTTAAAGGATAACCTCACGTTGGCGCAGAATAGAATGAAACAATAGGCAGATCAAAATCGTAGCGAAAGAAGTTTTGATGTAGGTGATTGGGTATTCCAACGGCTAAAACCATATAAACAAATTTCCCTCAAGCAAGCTAAGAAGGATAATAAATTATCACCAAAGTATTATGGTTCGTACAAGGTGTTGCAAAACATAGGTACTATGGCATACAAATTGGAGCTTCCTGCAAATTCCTGAGTGCACCCAGTTTTCCATGTTTCATGCTTAAAGAAGGTTATAGGTGAAAAGCTCCTAGTTCAAACAATATTGCCAAAACTTGATGAGGAAGGAAAAATTGTATTGGAACCTAAATCAGTCAAAGAAACAAGAACTCGACAGCTACGAAATCAATCAATTTCAAAGTATCTCATCAAGTGGAAGAACTTACCCGTTGAAGATTCGACATGGGAGGATGATAATTTTATACAGAAGCATCTAGAACTACTCAAGCGTTGAGGACAACACTTTTTTGAAAGAGAGGGGCATGTTAGGTCCCTATAATACTAGTGATTCCCCCATTACTATTGTCATTGTATCCCTTATTGTTATTGTTGTGTCCCTATTGTTCCCATATTGTTATTATTGTGCCCCATAGAAACCCACTATTGTTATTTTTATGCCCTTATATTATTATTTTTAGGTCAACTTTGGTTATATTGTGACCCCTTAGACTCCTCTATATAGAAAGGAGGTTTTTTCATTTGTATCATCCAAGAATTGTTCATTTGTGTAATGTAAAGGAGGTTGCCCTTCGAAGAGGCTAATTTCTAAGTCGTTGATCTATCTTTTCTATATTTTTGTGAGCTGGTTTCATAACATTAACTGAGGTGACAGTGGGTCTTTGTCCCATCATTGGAATTTGGTCTAGTAGTTGTCCTTTAGGTACCCCTCTTATGACCCCTTCTAGGTTATGTGGCAATAGGTCCCATGCAGGTATCTGAGCACATGTTTTGCAGCAATCTAGTGTGCATGTGATGGCTTAATCATATATTGGCTCAGAGTATTGACCGAAAAACATATGTCAGTCTAATGTTCATTAAAAACATCAGTGCCCCAATCAGTTGTCGATACTTATTTGTCAAATCAGGACCTACAACTTCACCACATAACTTCTTAAAATTCACTTCCATTGGTGTATTCATGGACATACATTCTTTCATACCAAATCTTTCCAATAGTTTAACAACATATTTTCCTTGAGAAAGGTAAATCTCACCAATTCTTTTCCATACCTCTAGGCCTAGAAAGTAATGCATAAAATGAAGATATTTCATTTGAAACTCAAAAGCTAACTACCTCTTACCCTGGAGGATAAGAGGTTCTCTACCTGTCAAGAATAAGTCATCAACATATAATACCAAAATCAAAGGCATACCTTGGACCGTTTTGAAGTAGAGATTTGGATCAACATTGCTTCTAGTAAAACCAAGCTTCATCAAGAAGCTATCAATGTGGGCATACCGAGCTCTTGGGGCTTGATTAAATCCATAAAGAGCTTTCTTCAGTCTACACACATGAGTTTTCCGGTCTTGTACTTCAAATCCTTGTGGTTGCTACACAAATACTTCTTCCTTGAAGAAGCCATGTAGAAAAATAATTTTCACATACATTTGGTAAAGAGTTGTTAATTTTAGGTATGTTCTATGCTAGAGCAATTTATTTCAATTTTCACACTTAGCTCATTATCTTTTCCAGATTAGCTATCACATCAGCATTAAAGTAAACTGCAGATAAAACATAAATATAAATCGCAAACGACAAGCCATGACAAGAGGACACAAGATGTGGCGCTAGCGAGGGACAAACCCCACAATGTGGGGAAACCCTTGATCAATTCTTCTTTTATGTTCTTCAAAGTTCAATAGAGAAAGAGAGAGAGAGAGAGGTAGCACATTTACAATAGAAGTCAACACTTTGACTTTTGATATCTGCATGAGATCAGTTGAAGAGATATAGATTCAATTGATTCTCTAAGGTGACTTCTTCACCTATCATAGTGCTGGCTCTCGTTCATTTGCAACACATAACCATGTGACACCATGTTGTACTGTCACATGTGTTGAACATTGATGACTGAGCTGCTCTCATCTTCATGCTGCATCTTCCATGGTCTTATTCATCTTTAAGATACCCATTCTCATGATCTCATTCATCATCATGTTGCCCATGCTCATATCATCATGCTGCTCATAATGCTACCCATACATCATGTTGCTCATGATATCATTATGTTGCCCATGATCTCATATCATCATGCTGCTCATAATGTTGCCCATGATCTCATATCATCATGCTGCTCATAATGTTGCCCATACATCATGCTGCCCATGATATCATTATGCTACCCATGATCTCATATCATCATGCTGCCCATAAATCATGCTTTAGTTCATATACATATCAGCCTTAGCTGCTTGCTATGGCTTGCAGCGTAGCAAAGCATCTAGGCTATAGTTCTAGAATCCTCTACACAAACATGTTGTCATCAGCTTCCTTGCACACAATCCTATCATGCCCAAATAGTCCTTGAATATGTCATGTTGTCACCTACAGCAATGTGACATTATGATACCTGTTTAGATGACTGTAATAGGTCTCTTTGCTGCTCTTAGATATCTCCATTGACTGTGAATTATGTGTCTCCATTGACCTGCTTGGACAGCGTATATGTGCCTCCGTTAATGACTGCATTTAGGGCTATTGACATCATCTTGAACAGTGTATAAGTGACTGCATTTAGGTCTCCATGAACAGTGTATAAATCCCAGCGTTTAAGGTCTCCATGGACTTTGTATACGTGCCTCCTTTGTTGCATAAAAACCTTTGTTGGCTATGGCCTAGGGCACCCTTATTAGGTCTCTCCTTTAGGACTGTGTATGGAGCCTTCTAGGACAGCGGATTAGGGAATTCAATCTGTGTCTTGAATCTTTCCTTTACTGCACCAAGATCTCACTCAACTGCAGCTAGGATCCTCTCCTTCATGACTGTAATTTAGGGTTGCGTATATGGCCTTCACTTTCACTGTGTTTAGGGCATCATCCAATGTATATTTTAGGTGTCCCTCCTTCTCCAAAAACCCAAGATGAGGAGAGGAGGAGAACATATGAAGAGGATGTATGCTACAAATGATTTCAAGTCCTCTATATTTATACTAAAACATAGATGATGAATAGACACAACTATTGGGCTTCTGAGCCTACTCAAGTTGCTGGTCGGCTTGATAATAAT
Source organism: Pinus taeda (assembly GCA_000404065.3). Taxonomy (NCBI): domain Eukaryota; kingdom Viridiplantae; phylum Streptophyta; class Pinopsida; order Pinales; family Pinaceae; genus Pinus; species Pinus taeda. The sequence goes on along the minus strand of APFE030401619.1, from coordinate 229,208 downwards.
TCCATAATCAAAATTAATTCATATCTCCATAAATTCTTATCGGAATCAGATGATCTTTAGATCAATCCTACACCTCTCGATGAGAGGGATCGAATAAAAATATCATCTACCATAAATAAGCTGACCCACATGGAGTTTGGTCCTATTTTCCAATTTTAACACTCCCTCTCAACTAGGGAGAACTCCATTCGCTGATCCATATGTCTGACTACACTGTCTCTGCCATCAGTGCCTTGCACTGCTCTTCTTAGCTCTAGTCAGCTTTGTTGGCTCTGCTCTGCTCTACTCAACTCTGCTAGCTTTGCTCAGCTCTATTGGCTCTACTAAACTCTGTTGGCTCTACTCAACTTTGCTGGCTCTGCTCAACTCTGCTGGCTCTGCCCTGCTCTACTCAGCTCTGCTGGCTCTGCTCTGCTTTGCTTAGCTCTGCTAGCTCTGCTCTACTCTGCTAAACCATGATGAAGAAGAATTGATCGAGAATGTGTCATACCATTCTCCACTGACCCAAAGTGAGTCTTAGAGTGCATACCACTGGTCCCAGACCAGTTTCAACCGACCCAATGTCAGCGCCATAGTGGGTACCACTCTTACCACTAGTCCCAGACCAGTATCATCAGTCTCAAAGTGTGTACCACTGGTCCTAGACCAGTCTCAACCGACCTGAAGTCAGTGTCATAGTGGGTACCACTCCTACCACTGGTCGCAGACCAGTATCATCAGTCTCAGAGTGTGTACCGCTGGTCCGAGACCAGTCTCAACTGACTCGAAGTCAGCATCATAGTATGTACCACTCTCACTGGTCTTAGACCAGTGCTCCACTAACTCGAAGTCAATCTCAGAGTATGTACCACTAGTCCCAGACCAGTCCTCAACCGACCCGAAGTCAGTGTCATAGTAGGTACAACTCCTACCACTGGTCCCAGACCAGTATCATTGATCCCAGATCAATGCAGGTCATCCTAGCATAGGGAGTATGGTAGATACAACGATGCGTCCATCGGTACTACTATGGTCCCTATCCTCATTTCCCTACTCATTGATCAGATGAGAGGTACTTCCCATGAGTCCCAGACTGCATGGGTAGGATGCCTCAATAGGAGAATTTAATCAATCTTGTCCTCACAGGAGAACTTATCATCCTGCTACACAATCGCCATGGACAACACATCATCCAAGCCTCATAAGAGAGCTAATCATCCTGGTACATAATCGTCATGGAGAACACATCATCCAGACCTCACAGCAGAACTAATCATCCTGTTACATAATCGTCATGGAGAACACATCATCCAGACCTCACAGGAGAACTAATCATCCTTCTACATAATCATCATGGAGAACACATCATCCAGACCTCACAGGAGAAATAATCATCCTGCTACATAATCCTCATGGAGAACACATCATCCAAACCTCACAGGAGAACTAATCATCCTGCTAAATAATCGTATCCAAACAGCTCACTGAAGAGCTTTCGTAACCAGACTGCCTCTGAGATAGCCATGCTAGTAGCAATATACTCTGCCTCAGTAGTGCTTAAAGCCACAGACTTCTGCTTCCTGCTCATCCAGGATATCGAAGCTGATCCCAAGGAGAACCAGCACTGAGAAGTTCTCTAATGATCCTCCACACTTCCTGCCCACTCAGCATTTGAAATATTTCGGTAGTGTTTCTCAATCCATGAGAGATTGTGCCCTGAAGATATCTCAGAAGATTGTAGGCACCAATCCAGTGAAGCTCAACCAAATATGAGCAAACCCTACTAACTGCAAAACATATGTCCGGACGGAGGTTCACCAAGAACATCAATGCAAATGTGTTTATGAAACTCAGAGGCATTTCCCAAATCTGGTCCGACGTCACTACCATATAACTTCTGAAAGTTAAGATCCTCGAGGTAGTCACAGGCTTGTAGTTTATCTTTCCACATTTGGAATCCAACTCCCTCTGTCTTCTACAAGTGAGAGGGTTTGCACCTGTCAGACATAGGCACCGGTATGAGAGGTCTATCATCCACAACCTTTGAGTAATGGTTTGGATCGGTTTCACTCCTAGTGAATCTCAGCTTCATCAGACAACTATCAATCCTCTCATACTACACCCGAGGTGTTTTGGTTCAAGCCATAGAGGGCTTTCTTCCCCCTGAATACATGAGATTCCCGATCATGAATCTCAAACTCCTCGGGTTGTTCCACACCTGTGGACCTGCTACATGAGGGGAATGGCCCTCTCATAATATTTTCCTTCAGTACATCTCAAACATGTACTTTCATGCTCTTTTTGAATTCAGGCATCCCAGTCACCATCTGACTTACAGACCTCCAGTGTTGTGTTAATGGACATGGTCCCCAGTGGACTTCCTACAACTTGATACAACCCTAAACTCAAAAACATCTTCGAAAAGACTATTTTCAAACACGTACCTTTCCAACGATGAGTGCCACCCTGTAACCTTTGACTTCCATTGCTGAAATGGACACCAGGTTCTTCTTGCGATCAGGTACATAAAAGAGATTCTATAAATGAATCGAGTAACCCTCATTCAATTGAGGGGTAACATTCCCTACACCCTTAGATCCGAACTTCCTAATGAAGTGATCTTTAAGTAGGCCATCAGAAACTTCCGCTACTCCATTCTGATAATATTCTCTGCTTCCACTTCACCCTCAGTGAATTTGAAGAGGGATGAGAAACCTATTGATCATTTTGTCTTGTCTCAACTATTGTCGGTGATTTCTCTTTCACTCTTGCTTGGGCATTGTCTTCACCTCAACTCCGATACCATGTTAATTTGAGGTATGTTCTATACTAGAGCAATTTATTTCAATTTTCACACCTAGCTCATTATCTTTTCCAGATTAGCAATCACATCAGCATTAAAGTAAACTGCAGATAGAACATAAATATAAATCGCAGAAGACAAGCCAAGACAAGAGGACATAAGATGTGGCCCTAGCTAGGGAAAAACCTCACAATGTGGGTGTTATCACCAAAATAGGACCCTGATAGGTTGTTGATCAGACTATCTCAGTGTAACTATTTCAAACCAATCTTTTAGTTAAGGCTTAGCCTCTTCAGCCTGAGAGGGCTCTCTCAAAGGGTTAATGATATTGACTAAAGATATAGATAGATGGCTAACTCTATGGTTTGTGATTTTATATGTTTATAGGTTGAAAGATGGAGACTTGCTACCATTGGGCTATGGAGTCAGTGATAGAGATAAAGATAACAAATAGCTCTTCTTATAAAACTGAGGCTTGTATATACTTCAATGAAAGAGTAACACATTCAGGAAAGTCTCAATAACTTGAAGCTCATAGAAGTCAAAGCATGTGGGCATGAATTCTAAGAAATGACACATCAAGGTATTCAAAATGAAAGTATTAAAAGTGATTCATCAGAGTTTAATACTTAAAGGAAGTCAGAGCATGAGTAACCATGAATTCTGAGTAATAAGTATTAAAACATTGAAGAAAAATATCCAAAGATAGGACCCAAGAACTCAATTCACCATAGTTTAACACTTAAAAGAAGTCAGAACATGTTCCTCCATGAATTCTGAGTAATAAGCATTAAGACTATGGAAGCAAAACATGTCAAAGATAAAAGATAAAGCTCACTGAAGTACACTAAGAATCTTAGATTCAAAAAAGTTAAATTGCTTTTGTATATATCAGTCCCTCCACTGCATTTACAAAAGTAGTCTTTTTCTATAACATTTTCCAACCCTTAAGGAATTCCAGCTCTTATCTTTTATAGAGTTATCATTACAATCTTGGATTCCCTTATTCAACTTGAGGGGAATTCGAATTTCCTAGCTTGACACCTATTCTAACCATAAAATAGATTATTAATTACAAGTAACAATTAACTGACTGTCTTAGAGTCCTAATACAATTAGGAGAAAAACTCCTTATTATGAATAAAACAACCTTATCTAGGAATTAAACATTCTCTTTGACACTTATAACTCCATGAATTCGAATTTGATGAAGCCTTTAAGCTTGTTGTTAAATTTTGTTGACTCATCCCTTATCTGTCCTGAAAACCAGGACCTTGTTTCCTGCATTTAAGATTTAATCTTCATTGATGATTTTTGAATCCATTTTCTGACCAAATTGACCTTTTGAGAAAAGTGATATGTGTTATCACTTCCATAGAAATTTTCTCTTCCACTTTTACGAAAATCAAGCCGTTGGAGTATAATGAGAGTTTGATCTGGTTACTCAAAAACTGCACCTACAAACTGCTGTGTATGTCTTTTACACAACTCTTTTCAAAAATTCCAGTCTTCAAAACTTCTTTAACTTTTTCCATGATATCTACAAGATTTAAAAATCAACATAGATCATATTTGAAATACTTTCAAGAAATAAAATCCTTCTCCTCAACAAAACTTCATCAAGAAATTGTAACTTATTGTTCTGTTCTCATTGAAAAATAGGTGTTGGAACAGAGCTTTTGTCTCCTCATAAAAAATGTATTTTGCCAAACTAATGGAGGCTTTTGGATACCACTCTGTGCTGAACAAAAGCCTCTCTTGGATTTTTTCAATACCTCTCCTACTGCCCAAAAACTGTCTTTGAATATCAGGTGTAAACTGGAAAATTCTGATTTCTGAAAATATGGCTTCAACGAAAGCCTTGTATCTCCCAACTGGTAACACTTATAAAAAAATGTGAGATAGGTTATTGTAGCTGGATATTTTATGAAGATAAACCTCCTTCCGAATTCCAAAATACTTTTGCATGTACCCAGAAACGGATCTTTAAAAAGACTACTAAAACGAGAAAGCAGAGTGTTTCTCTCAATGACTTTCAGCCATTTCATAGTGCAAGTTAAGTCATCAATTTCTCCCAGCTCATAATGAATTTGAAGAAAATGAAAGAGGTTTTTGTAGATAGGTATGTTAGGAAGAAGAATGTCTTTCAGTTTTCCAAAATATGCTTTCAGTTGCTCAAAAATCCCCTTGGAAGTTGACTACTTAAAACATAAAACAAAGGGTTTTTTTTTTTTTTTTTGCTGAAAAAGGCTTCTTCAGTGATTTCGTAGCGCAAAACAAGTTTTTTACACTGTCTGTGCTACGAAAACATGCGTTCATAGCTAATTTCAAAAATTTTTCAAAATGACTTGAGATATGACTTCTAAACACAAGGTGAGACTTCTAAGACATGGAATAAGGTTGTCAAACTTTGTTTGGAAATGAAATATGACCTTAAAGACTTCTAACCCTATGACCTAACCCTTCAAGCATGAAATGACCTAGAGACCCTTTAACACCATGACTAGAAAAAATGTTTGGAAATGAGAATGACACTATTGAGACTCTAATCCTATCACTTATCCCTTTAAGCATGCGATGACTCAAAAATTATTATAAGACCATAAGTAGAAACAAGGAAAACTTTCCAAAGTTAAAAAAAAAAAAATAGGGTGATAATAGTGAGGAAACCCTTGATCAATTCTTCTTTTATGTTCTTCAAAGTTCAACAGAGAAAGAGAGAGAGAGATAGTATATTTACAATAGAAGTCAACACTTTGACTTTTGATAACTGCATGAGATCAGTTGAAGACATATAGCTTCAACTAATTCTCTAAGGTGACTCCTTCACCTATCATAGTGCTGCCTCTTGTTCATTTGCAACACATAACCATGTGACACCATGTTGTACTGTCACATGTGTTGAACATTGATCACTGAGCCGCTCTCATCTTCATGCTACTCATCATGCTACATCTTTCCATGGTCTTATTCATCTTCAAGCTACCCATGCTCATGATCTCATTCATCATCATGCTGCCCATGCTCATATCATCATGCATCATTATGCTGCCCATGCTCATATCATCATGCTGCTCATAATGCTGCCCATACATCATGCTGCTCATGATATCATTATGCTGCCCATGATCTCATACATTATGCTGCCCATGATCTCATGCATCATGCTGCCATGATCTCATACATCATGCTGCTCATAATGCTACCCATACTTCATGCTGCTCATGATATCATTATGCTTCCCATGATTGCATACCATCATGCTGCTCATAATGTTGCCCATGATATCATTATGCTGCCCATGATCTCATATCATCATGCTGCTCATAATGTTGCCCATACATCATGCTTTAGTTCATATACATATCAGCCTTAGCTGCTTGCTATGGCTTGCATCCTCGTAAAGCAGCTAGGCTATAGTTCCAGAATCCTCTACACAAACATGTTGTCATCAACTTCCTTGCACACAGTCCTATCATGCCCAAATAGTTTTTGAATATGTCACGCTGTCACCTACAGCAATGTGACATTATGACACCTATTTAGATGATTGTAATAGGTCTCTTTGCTGCACTTAGATATCTCCATTGACTGTGAATTAGGTGTCTCCATTGACCTGCTTGGACAACGTATATGTGCCTCCATTAATCACTGTGTTTAGGGTTGTTGACATCATCTTGAACAACGTATAAGTGACTGCGTTTAGGTCTCCATGAACAACGTATAAATCCCAGCGTATAAGGTCTCCATGGACTATGTATACATGCCTCCTTTGCTGCATAAAAACCTTTGTTGGTTGTGGCCTAGGGCACCCTTATTAGGTCTCTCCTTTAGGACTACGTATGGAGCCTTCTAGGACAGCAGATTGGGGCATTCATTCTGTGTCTTGAATCTTTCCTTTACTGCGGTAAGATCTCACTTAACTGCGGCTAGGATCCTCTCCTTCATGACTGTAATTTAGGGCTGCGTATACGGCCTTCACCTTCACTATGTTTAGGGCATCATCCAACGTATATTTTAGGTGTTCCTCCTTCTCCAAAAACCCAAGACGTGGAGAGGAGGAGAACACATGAAGAGGATGTATGTTACAAATGATTTCAAGTCCTATATTTATACTAAAATGTAGATATGAATAGACATGACTATTGGGCTTCTAAGCCTACTCAAGTTGTTGGTCGGCTTGATAATAATTCCATAATCGAAATTAATTCATATCTCCATAAATACTTATCGGAAACAGATGATATTTAGATCAAACCTACACCTCTCGATGAGAGGGATCCAATAAAAATATCAACTACCATAAATAAGCTGACCCACATGGAGTTTGGCCCTAGTTGCCAATTTTAACATCCCTGGCTAGCGGCTAGAGCTACAATAGATCAGATGGTAGTATATCGTACAACAGGTGAAAAAATATCATCATAGTTTATTCCCTCTTTTTGATAGAAATATCTAGCCACAAATCAATCTTTATATTTTTCAATACTTCCATCTACACCATGTTTAATTTTTATACGACCATTTAGAATTCACAACAGACTTACCTTTGGGTCTTGGAACTACTTCCCATACATCATTAGTTATGATGACTTGTATTCTTCAGCCATTACATCTTTCCATACTTGATCTTTCACCACTTCTTCAAAAGTGCATGGTTTAGCCTAAATAATGTATCCCTAGAACATACATGGTTTCTTTCTTTCTTTGAAGGTTCCTCTAGGGGCAACATGTCTATCAACATCTTGAAGAGTGTCACGAAGCCATAATGGTCTCTTTCTCGCAGGAGGATCACATGGAGGAGGATCCAAAGGGTCCATGGGCTTCATGGGTTCATCAACAAGATCATTCTTAGGCTCAGGATAGTCTTGAATTTCAAAGGCATCATCCTGTATATCAACATGAGCAGGAGGAAGAGGAGTGTCTCTTTCCTTTCCAAGAGCTGCATCTTCATCAAATGTTACATCCCTTCTAATCTCTATAGTTCTTTGACCAGGTACGTATATTTTGTAAGCTTTAGAATTTTCACAATAACCAACAAATGTACCTTTCTTACTTGAAGCTTTCAACTTGTTCCCCTTTTCCTTTGGCGCATGAAAGTAGATAGGTAAACCAAAAATCCTCAAATGCCTAACCTCAAGATTTTCACCAGAGAAGACTTATTTAGGAGTCTTGTTGTTTAAGGCTCGAGGTGGAGATCTATTTTGGACCCAAAAAACAGTGTTACTAACTTCTCGCCATTAAAACTTAGGTAGCTTTTTATCATGTAACATAGCTTTCACTGCTTCCATGATAGATTTGTTCTTTCTTTTAGCCACACCATTTTGTTCTGGGTTATTGGTGTGGTGGTCTTTTTCCTGATTCCAACTTCTTTGTAGACATCAATGAAATCATTTGAAGTGAACTCTCCTCCATTGTTAGATTTGGAGATTTTGATCTGCTTTCAAGTTTGTTTTTCTACCAGAGATTTGAAGTATTTGAACATGTTAAATGCTTGAATTTTGTTTTTCAAAAAGAAAATCCATGTTTTGCGAGAAAAATCGTCCACAAATATTATATAAGACATCCAAGAACAAAAATGTCACACAAAGAATTTAGGTCCAATGACTAGGAAAAACCCACAAGGGGAATACCCAACCAAATTCTTCTTCTATTGGATATCAATTGTTCAAAAAAGATACAAAATATAATGAGAGATCAATAGAATGAGTAATTTCACCCAAATATGAACAAGTTGTATCATGAAGATCACTGGTAGCAGCAGCAAATGCAAACAATAGATCAACCTTCCCTTTAATTGAATCAACACTGAAACACTGAATCAACCTTGGCTCACCAAGTTCTACCCTTACTCTCGAAATCTTTCTCACTCACAATCTTCTTCAAGTCTCCAACTCTCTCTCTCAAGTTTGAACTCTTCTTTCACAATGCACAAATAATAGTAATGTGAGATGATATAAGACGCATGTATATAGGAGGTGCATCAAATTCATGTCATAAACGAGGAGCAATATGCATGCCTTGAGGAAGAGTAACTTTTGCCATTAAGGAGATAAATGCATGCCTTAGTAACTTATGCCATTAAGGAGAGGTACAAATGCCTTGTTAACTTATGCAATTAAGAGAGGTACACATGCCTTAGTAACTTATGCCATTATCAAAGGTACACATGCCTTAGTTAAGGGGATTGTAACATATGCATTAAAGAGAGTGTAAGAGGAACCCTTTATGGAATTCCTTTAATGAGTGTAAGAGGAATATGCCATGTCTTTAATCAGTGCGTAAGAGAGAGTGTAACATATCATTAAGAGAGAGAGTGTGTGTTACATAGTGCCATGTGAGTCATCAAGGAGAGAGGTGTGAAGAGATTGAGGTGATGAAGTTAAGGTGAATTGTAATTCCTTTTAATAATAATATCATAATATCATAAAGGATAATAATAATATTAATATTAATAATTTTGATGATTTTTTGAAGATTGAACTATTAGGATTAATTAATAAGTTAAGTGATTTTCCTTCAACTATACTTGATTACCAATTGATGCAAGGTAATTTACTATTTTTGGAAAGTCATACTTGAGATGCTAGAGATGACTTTCTATTTTTAGAAAGTCACTCTAGAATTGTCAAAAATGAGATTTTATTTAAGGAAATTCATCCCTAAGATGCCAATTTTTAACATAAGATTTGAATTTACCAAGAGTGAAGTCGATCCAAACCTTTATTTTAAGGTTGTGAAGAATGTGCTTGTGATCCTACTATTATATGTTGATGATTCGTTTATGATACGTGTTGAGTAAGAAGTAGTTCGCTTCTAAGTTTAATATGAAGGATATTGGGTCGATGAATTACTACTTGGGATTGGAAGTATGGAAGAAACCTTGAGAAGTTTTCCTTGATTAAGGAAAGTATGTAATTGATATCCTTCTAAATTTTGGTATTATCAATTGTAAATCCTTTCCTACCCCCATGCTAACGAACTTGAAGAAGTTAAGAGGCTTTGAATCTAGTTTTTTAGATCCCTTTATGTAGCGACGATTGATTGGTTCACTAATGTACTTGGTTAACACCAAGTCAAGCACTTTCTTTGTTGTGAACATGTTGATCCAGTTCTATGTTGAACTGAGGTATGAGCATTGGATTTCAACAAAGCGAATTTTGAAATATCTTCATGGTATTGTGAATTATGGCTTGAGAAATGTTGCAAACAAGGATGCACAACTTCTGGGATATACAAATGCAGATTGGGTTGGAAGTGTTGAGGATAGGAAAAGTACCTCAGGAGTATGCTTCAGCATGGGCTCCGCTATAATATCTTAGATGAGTAGGAAGTACAGGCCGGTTGCACTCAGCACTGTAGAAGTAGAGTGTTGAAAATTGGGGTAGTTATGGGATGAATTTCCCCATGAGAATCCCATATACCCCAAAACAAGCCCATCTTTCCCCAAGGAGGAATTCAATTTGGTTAAAGGAAAATATTGTATTGATGTGTTATTGGAAATCCTCTTTAATGTGGCACAAATTTGGGAAATAAATCATTAAGGAAAACATATTTAAATATTATTATGAGAAAATTTGAATTTATTTTTCCCTCCAAATTCATGTCAGCCTCATAATGTGCAAGTTGATCTCGGCCAAAGGACATGACCCTTCGCATGGAGGAACAACTATAAATATGCATCTATCCTCCATCATTTGACACACACAACTTAGACTTCTGAGGCAAGTTTTGTGTCCTAAAGTATGCAATATTTTGAGGCAAGTTTTGTGCATAAGGAGGTCGAGATCTGAGGCATAATTATGTGTGAAAGAGGTTTGAATCTAAGACCTAGATCTTTGTGCTAGAGGGTTGTATTTGAGGCCTATATTCCCTTTGTTTTAAGAGGGTCGAGTCACCTTGAACAAGGTTTCTTTGGTGTGCCAAAAGTTCTGATGAAAGACTGAATCTAGGCCACATTCATTAAAGGATAATTTTGTGCATTTACGATGGTGTATTCCACTTGAGATCAAGGCCTATGTTCTGGGTATGTTGTAGAAGGGACAAGCCCTATACTTGGATCATAATTCTGGTAACTTTGTTGAAAAGTAAATAGGTTTGGTCTTCATAATTGTCTTTGTACTCGTCATTACATATTTTTTATATAAGAAAAAAAGAAGGAAAATTTATTATTTTCAAGCATGGGTTTCATGCTTCTTTTTAATGGTTAACTAGGTTAAGAATGCTCTTCATGCTTCTAGGGTTTTTCATAGTCAATAGAGTCAATTTCAATTGTATAAGACACATTTGGGCATATTGTATCATGCACAAGAATTATTTTTGAGTCTATAAAGTCAAGAAACCCTCCAAGCACAAGTTGGCCCTGTTAAGTTGAAGTCAACCTAGTAATGGGATTTTCAACCACATGTGAAGTCTATATAAATGAAATGATTCAATTCATTAGACAAGACATCAAGTTTTATATGAAGTTTGATCTACGCCGAAATCAAAAGAAAAGAATAGCAAGAAGGCAAGAAGAAAGGAAAAGAACCCAAGCGAAGAAGGAAAGTTTGATCTCTAACCTAAATTAGTTCACACATGGTAGACTTGGAGAAGAATGGTTCGATGGATAGATATTTCCTTGAGGGAAATGGTCTGGTGTTAGATATACTCTGGGTATCCTAAGTGGAGTATGTACCATGGTTAGGTGGTGTGGTCTTCTATGGAATGCCTCCTAACATTGTGCTCTGATCTTGTGAGGAATAGAGTGTACCTGTCAAGGCCTTGGTAATGTGACAATGTTGACTATGATGATATTTTGATGCTTAACAATATGGATCCCTTCTTATGATAATATTTAAACTTGATATGGACTTGTTGAATCATTATGAATACCTCCCTAGTTAAGAGGGAGTGTTGGAAAAGTAACTAGGTTCAGTCTTCATAATTGTCTTTGTACTCATGTCATTATATATTTCTAATCTAACAATAGAAGAAAGAAAAATTATTATTTTCAAGCATGGGTTTCATGCTTATTTTGATTGGTTAACTAGGTTAAGCATGTTCTTCATGCTTCTAGGGTTTGTCATGAGTAAAGAGAGTCAATTTCAATTGTATAAGACCCATCAAATTTGATCTGAAGTTTGATCTGCATCAATATCAAAAGAAAAGAAGAGAAAAAAAGAAAGAAAGGAAAGGAACCTAAGCGAAGAAGGGAAGTTTGATATCTGACCTAAATCAGTTCACACATGCAAGACTTTTAAGGTTTCTGTAGAAGTTGCAAGTCTGAAACTACAAACTGGAATTCCAGACCTGATTTAGAGGGTCAAGACTTTGGAAGTTGAAGAAGGAAGGCCCTTTGACCTTTGTTGACTTGGGTGGACCTTGACTCTTTTGGAGGAGAATCTTGAAGGGTTGACTTGGAGCTTGGAGGAGGTTTGAATTTTGTCTTTAGGTCTTGGAGGTCTCATTTTGATCTAATTATATAAGGAGATTGTTCGGGTTTTCCCCAAGTTGTGGGGTTTTTCTCTGGTGTGGAGCATATATCTTGTGTCTATTTTCTCTTGTGATATTCACGTTTACATTTTTATAATTGCTTGATGAAAGAAAAAAAAACAATTTAATCATAAGCCAACAAAGTTCACAAGTAATTATCAAGTTAAGGAGAATCAATATTAATCTACAATCGTCTTGATTTTCCAACATGGTATCAAAACTAAGGTTGGTGAAGGAGGCCAAAGATCATAGGTTGTTGGCATTCCAAGAAGGATCTGAAGTTCAATACAAGTTTGATTGTGGGTTGACATAAAATTATTTGTTCTTAAAGATATGGGCATAGCAAACAATCCAAGTATCATCTAAAATGAAGACGAGTTTATATGAGACACAATATGAATTATCCTTTGCATATCTAAGGTCTAGAGATCCGAGAATCCAAGTCTGATGATACATTGATCTACTACTTTATAAGGTTTCTTCTTATGTGAATTATATAACTGTGTTACAAGTGACCTCCTCAAAGATAAACCTGAAATATGAAGTATTGGACCATGATATTCCTTTGAATTACACAGGTACCACTCATTCCAAGGACATTCTGAAGCACATCTGAAACATTAAGACAATCTTAACACTTATTTCTGAAGTTGTCATTAATTGGAATCAAGTCTTCAAATAGTAACCAATATCTAATCAATGAAGAGCCAAACCTATGTATTGGTATATCTCTAAGAGCGAAGATCAATGACAATATTATAGTGACATATCTCCATCAGAAGGCTAAACTTGAAGGCCAATATGGGTTGCTAAGGATTCATGTTCATAAAGGACTTATTCTTACAGTGAATCATCCAAGTGCAATAAAAACATAAGGAAAACATCTCTGATCTGGCTACAGTCCATTAGTGCTCTAGCCGAAATTGAGAAAGGTTCATCTTTTGGGTTGAAGGCCAAGTTTGGAAAAGTTGTAGACACTTGAAGACTAGTCAAGTTGGAGAGAAGGTCAAGTTTGATGTCTTTTCTTATAGGTTGTGAAGGGAGTTTCTCGAAAAAATTGGAAGAAGTGTTTATGAGCATACTTGTATGATAACATTATCTGTACATAAGCCTTATAGAAGCTGAGTAGGCCTCGTAGGGCTACAAGAAGAAAATAATCATTCAAGAAGCACAAGAACAACTTGCATAAGCAATAATACTTTTTGTTCTGGTTGTAGTACTTTGGAACTTAGCAAAGAGAAGGAAGTGATATGTTTTAGGGCTCATTTCTCATGATAGTTTGTTGTCGCTACTACAATACCCTCCAAACTTTTGGCCTACATCCAAATTTTAGAGCCTACTTCGATTTCACATGTTGTCATTACAAACATTAAGAGTCATCGCATGTGTTTTCTTTAAGTTTTTTGGTCTCAATTGTGAGAAAATCAAGATGTCGTAATTTAGCATGTTAAGTGTAACACAGTTTACACAAGCTAGTTTTGGTGTGTTTAGGGAGTAATTCATGTGAAAATGAGTTGTTCTTATCATGGAAACATCTATCGCACCCATTTCCAAAGTTTCAATCATTGTCGCACAAGTGTCGTCACAGTCATCGCAAAGTGTATCTTTGGTGTCGCACTTGGTGTCAGCCATCGCAAAGTTGTTGCATTGAGGAAAATGTGTTATTCATGTGTTCTAAGTGTTTCTTGTTGAGTCCTCAAGTAATATAAGTTTGAGATCAAATTCAGCGTCTTGTTTTGTTCATCTTCATTGCACTTATCCAACACTTAGTCAAAATTGGGAAAACTCCCTCACCGAGCCACTCAACCTCTTTCAGCCAGCCTCAACTACACACTGCATAGTCTCAGCCCTCAAGCAACAACCTTGTCTCTTGGCACTATGCATTGTAAAGTTTCTACCTCCCACATCTACACACTGCGCAATCTCAGTGCTCAAACCTAACCCATGAAATCCAAAACTACGCAATATTACCCTCCAGCCAAGCCAGAACTGTACATTGCACAATCTCAGTCCTCAAGCCTCAACCTTGAGCTCCTAAACTGTGCAATTTCAAAATCATTTGGCCTCTCTATCCTTCCAGCACCACATAGTGAGAAATATCAGTGCTCAAGCCCTCAACCTGTCTCCTTGAATCTCTCAACTGCGCAATCCTCAAGCCCAGTTCAACTTGAATTGCGCATTGCATATTCTCAAGGCTTAGTCCTGACCCTTGACTTCCTAAGTTGCACAATTGCGTAGTCCTTGAGTCTCTCCCTCAACCTTCCTCCCAACTCCATCTCATTTAGTGGATCATCAAGCAACATCTTAGACGAGGGGTTTATCATACTTATGTCATCTTGTAATGAGTGAATTGGATAAGGATACCATGCTAGAAGACACCTTTGTAGCTCAAGGTACAAGTTTCTCAATTAAGAGGAATCAAAGGGACATCAGTTTTCCACAAAAGCTCAAGATTTGATAACACTTAATACTCCTCATCTCTAAGACATATGGAGGTGGAAGAAGAGATCATCTTCAAGAAGACACAAAGGAAGTAGCATCAAAGAATGGCTTGACATTTCCATGCCATTATGCAGTCTATGTCATGTCATGAGTCATCATGTGCCACATCATTTTGTGGATTATATGGAATTCAAACAATCATAGGCAAGTCAAGCAATCATGAGGGTATTCCAAGAGTCATAAGGGAGGTGAAGGATCATACCATTGGTTATGTATACACCCTCATTGTACAAGCAAATGAATTTTCACCTTGGATTCTCCCATAAGGAATCACAGAGTCAAGTTAGTATTTTTGGGGAGCAAGTAATGGTCCAACCGTCCACTATTGGAGCTAGTGGTGTTCGTTTTATTCATGTGCCTTGGCAATTTTACTTAATATTTGAATCCTAATGGCCAACACGTTCTTCATGCATGGATTATGAATATTTGTAAGATTGTTTTGTAAATGTTTATGATTCATGTTTGTTACCGCCTGTACTAAAGTAGTTGAACTATTTTTGTTATTTTAGTGTTTGTCATATTGAGAATATGGTGTAATGGTTGTAATGATCGTCACATCTTTGTGGACTATTTCGTTGGATGTTACATGATTTTTTCTTATTTGTGTGCATCTCTTCTAGGGTGGTAATATTACCTCTCTCTTAGAGGCTCACTTTCTTTTCCTTCCGCAGTAGAAGAACCTTGACACACCTGCAACCGAACATTCACCATGCACACCTACTTGTTTTTTGAAGGCACATATGCGATTCTCTCTCTTGCTGACAACTAAAGCCAAGGAAAACCTTTAAGTAAACAAAAACCAAGTTGCATTTTGGATGGGGCTCCTATACCAAACTTTGTGAGGTCTAATTGGGAATACATATTGGGGAGACCCCTTTAAATGTTGGCAAGTCCATCACTATCAACATTTCTAACGCTAAGAGGAAAGCCAGTTTTTAATGGCTGATAACTCCACCCACCCACAACACACTTCTTCCAATTAAAGCAACAATATTCCCATCACCTTTCTGACTCATATTCATGAAGTAGGTAGATCTTCTTAGCCCGACTTGGAAAAAACTTGCGAAGTTACCTATGAGCACATTTGGGCTATTCGACCTATAACCTGTCGCTTTGAAAAGGCCATTGGATTAATCCTGGAGCACATAATCTTCCTTATTTTCCAAAGAAGAAAGAAACAAATCCTACCAGGATAATGGTTTCTACAATGGAATATCTGGTTTTTTTCTACCCTTGAAGAGTTAGCAGAATCTATAGAAAACACAAAATAACCAGAGAAGCCCACATCATACAACAAAGGAGATGAGGACAACGTGTGCTTTCAGACAACATTTTCCACGGGTTAGGCAGTCACAGAGAAGATTCATCAGTTTTTGAAGAGGAGGAGGAGCACAGAGATGAGAACATGGCAAAACAAGATTTGGATTGGATGTCTCAAGGCCCACTTTCTCTTATGAGTACTTTACATAAGATGCCAAGACACACGAAAAAGTTGTTAAAGAAATATGACACTAACAAGGTGATCAAAGTGAGATACCATTTGGATAACTTATACCTACACCTTTAGATGTTTGAGGTACGTTATGGCGATGTGGCATTAGATGGTGGAGAAATTGTTTGGTATCATAGTCTTCCTACAAACTCAATTCAGAATTGGAAAGGGTTTAAAAAGTTGTTCCTTGAGAATTTTGTTGATGATAAAACCCTAGCCATGTTATTAAAGGAGTTAGGGAATATAAAGATGGAGTAGAAAGAAAAAGGTAAATATTTAGACTAGAGGTTCAATATGATATTTAATCATTTTCCCATGGATACGAAACCTCACGACTCCATCACAATTGATTACTACACTTCTACCTTGCCGACAATTATTGTGCAGTTCGTGAAGAGAACTGCGAAAGAAACTTTGGCAAAAAATTTCGAAGAAACCATCATTGTTGAGAAGGACTTGAGTGCAATTGGAGTCATTGTGGATGTTGAATCATCTAAAGACTCAAAGGAGACATAGAAAAGGCCTTTAGGCCTCTTCGAACAAGGCCAAGGATAAAGAATCTATTGGTCTTGAAATATTGACCAGGACCATCAAGTCTTTGTCCAATGAGTTGGCAAAGTTAAAACAAAGGACAAGTGAGACCACTTTCAACAACAAGCCCCCAAAGTTCAACCTCCTTAGAAGGACTAATAATAACAACAACAATAATAGTTAGTCGGATAAGTCTGTACAGAGCTTGAATGTCGTGTTAAATGTCAAAAGCATGGGCATGGACCAATACTATTCTTTTCATCAAGAATAACATTCAGAAAAGACATGCCCACAGTGGAATCATAGCATGAACGCTCTGGTTGTGCACATCATTGACATAGTACTTTCAGATTAGCAGACTAAGCAGACAAAAGAAAAGGAAGAATTTGTTGTGGCTAAAGAGGATAAAGGTGTCGGATATGCAGTAAATGCTTTCAGTTGTGTGTTCACTGCTAAGAATAAAAATGCTAAATAAACACCACTGAATGAGGCCCTGGCTCAGAAAAAAATAGTCGATAAGAGTTGAGGAGCTAAAGGCTTGTTTCTGAACAAGAGATGACGAGGCAAAAATTGAAGGAACACTTGTTAAGAAAAATTGAACCGCATGTCAACTTTGTAACGCCCTCCTCCCACATCTACCCAAGTAACCATACCAACCGGGTAAACATGCGACAAGAGGCTACTATGATTGGATTTAACCTCCTATGTGACCTTAAGGAAGTGGAATCGATGGAACACATCAACCAACCTATCCACATTAGCAACAGAAACCTTAGGAGACATGTCAACCACTCAAACATCCTGTCCCTGGGTCCCACTAATGTTATGGACATCTCAGGCCTCAGTCACTCCCATGCCATAGGCAAGAGAGCATCCAGAAACCCAAATTCACTCTCACATGCTTTCCTGCCAGTGACCAAGGACTAAATTTGTCTGTGCTATGCCAGCAACTCTGGGATTTGAGCCACTTTTTCAGATCCAAAGCCTAGGTCACTGCCTAGAATGGAACGATAACTCAGAAACAATGAAAGAATAGGGAAACAATGATGCAAAATCACTAAGTTGAACAAGACCTTAATCAGACCCTTACTAGCCATGCCAAGCATTTTGTCAAACATATCATCAACTTGTAACATACAGGTTGAAACAACAAAATTAAGCATAGGGATCTCATACTTAGCTAAGAATCGCTATGAACCATTGTTCCCTCATGTCACTTGTTGCATTATCATCTATTATGCCATAGATAATTATCTATTCATTTACAAGTAAAAACATGTTGAGAGCCACACATAGTTGTTGTCATAAAACATACATATAACCAACATAATAGGGACAAAAATATCATTAACATATCAGCCATAAAATCCACATATAGATCAATACATTTACACAGGAAAATCAAGGGAATGAGTTTCTTATTAATGAATGCAATAAACCAACCGAAGATGGGACTACCACGTTTCACACAACCATGGAATGTCTAAGCCAAATATCTCTTCAGCCATTCACCCTCGTGCCATATTCCAATCATGAATGTCAGACTCAAACCAAAAGAACCAATCGGGGCATACCGAGGCTAAACCACCTCGCCCTCATCAATAGAAACCAGACTTTACCGTAATCCATCCCAAATCGTGAGGCCAACACAATTAACACATCATAATAGGATTTACCATGATCTCCACCCAATCACTAGGCCAAACAAGCATGGATGCCACCAGAATGGTGAGGAATTTACTTGTCTCCTAGTCTCTCATGCTTTATTGCAATCTAGACCTGGATCACTAGCCCTAAACTGATACCCACTCTCCAGACTTTACTGCATATCCCGAACCAGGGATTACTAGGTCCAATGGAGAGAAAACCAACTCTTGGCTTTACCTTATATCCTACCATTCATCAACAAGGATTCCTAGGCCCACCGAGGGAACACAATCATGGCTTTACAAAAATCCACAGTATGGGTCAGGGGTCACTAGGACAGTGCCTTTACCATGATCCACAGTCTGGTTCAAGGACCATTAGGCCATGTGCTCTATCATTCGGATATCCACCCCACTCAGCTTCGAATCCATCCGGCAATCTAGCTCATCCAAAACATGAGAACCCCATCACACAATTTCTATCCGAAAATGGTAAGGCTAGGTTGAAAACACGATTACACCTGGAAAAACCCATGCCGTGATAGAAAATAACCACATGAAAAACCATGCATGCCAAATATAGAAAGGAAAATACACATGCAAATCGATACTTGCAATGAATCTTCTTGTAGCTGCTTGATCCTCCCTTTCCCTACTTGATCTTTGCTTCCTCTTGCCTTCTTTGCCTTTCTTGCTTCAATGCCAAAATGCTCCAAGAAAACTTTGTGTCTAAGAGAGAGAGAGAGAGAATAATGAGACAACTCCAAAGCTCAACGGACAAAAGGTTACCAACTGATCCTCATAAATCTTTTTATGAATGAGGCCTCTATTTTCTTCATTTTCCATTATTTTCCTTCATTTTCTTTCTCACATGCAACCTATGACCTTTTACCTCCCTTTTCTCCGAATTTCCATTATTTTCATAAACAAATGTGTCAAAAAATCCATTTTGCCTTTCCAAAGCCTTTTCCATTGCCTTTTCCAATTGCCTTAGCCATAAAGAACCAAATGAACACCCCCTAGGATTTCTTGCCCAACATTCAGCTTGGAATAAGTGTCTCATCAATCGTGGTTATTATTTTTTCCTTTACTAACTTTTATTATATGGATTTTTCACCAGGGCTGTTACAGAACCCTCCTCTCGAGGAATACTGTCCTCGGTGTTAGACCACACCAAGACCTCAACAAAACCATGGAAAAGAAAACATATTGCTTATGGAGCTTTATAACATAGCTCGATGCAGTATTTACAATGATCACCCTGCTGAATGCAAACCATCATGACAACATAACAACATGACAAAGTAATAACATAAAACCCATACTGCTTATTTGAGCTTTATAACATATGTCATGGCGGTATCTACATCCATATACATATGTACATATGATAACATCACCAAATATATACCCAAATATATACCAAAGCATATATCAAAATCACACCAAAACACTAAGCCAAAACTGATTTTCTTCAATCGCCAAAGAAGGAAGGATACATAGCCTGCATTTGATCTGTCATCTCCCATGTAGCTTCATCGGGCCCAAAGTGCTTCCATTTCACTTTAACTTGCTCGATTGCTCAGTTTCAAAGCATGAACACCTTTTTCTGTAATACACACTAAGGCTCCGACTATAATTCTCCATTTGGTTCCACCTGCAATACAGACCAGTCAAACAGATGATTAACATCTTTAATATACTTCTTAATCAATGACACATGGAAAACATCATGGACTTTCACTGTCGGAGGCAATGCAAGTCGATAGGCTACTGGCCCAATCCTCTCAATTATATTAAAGGGTCCACAAAACTGTGGTTCCATCTTGGCACATGATCCAACTAGTAAGGAGCTCTTCTTCGATTTGATGCGCCAGTACACCTATTCCCCAACCTGGAACTCCTTGAAAAGCCTATTCCGATTTGCATATCTCTTCTGCTTATCTTGTGCTTCCTTTAGATTTTTCTTTATAGCCTACATTTCTTGTTCCATGTCTGTCAACATCTCTGGTCCAATCAACACCTTGTTAATTGGACCACTCCAATTCATGGGAGTATTGCAGCTCCACCCATTAAATGCATCAAAGGACTCATCCTCAATGACTCCTGATAACTGTTGTTGTATTCGAACTCTACCAAGGGGAGATACTCCTCCCATTTCCATTGTTGATGCGTCACATACATCCTCAACATGTACTCCAATATCACATTGACCCTTTTTGTCTGTCCATCTATCTGCTGATGATAAGTTGTGTTGAAGGCCAACTCTGTGCCCAAACTTGCAAATAACTCCTTCCAAAACTTGGAAGTGAAAATTTCATCCCTGTCTAACATAATTTTCTTTGAAACACTGTGTAGCCTAACCACATCTTTGATGAATATCTATGCCACATCACTAGATGAGAATGTAGACTTCACTAGAATGAAGTGTGAAACCTTCCTCAACCTATCCACAACAACCATGATGGAATCATGTTGTCTCACTATCTTCGAAAATCTTGTAATGAAGTCCATGGAAATGAACTACCATTTCCACTCTGGGATCGCAATTAGCTATAGCAGTCCACTTGGATGTTTACACTATGCTTTCACTCACTGACAATATAAACACCTAGCCACACCTAGCCACAAATTTTGCTACATCCTTCTTCAAATTCGACTAATAATAGAATTTCTTCACTACAGTCAATGTCTTCTGATAACCTGGGTGACCTAAATAAGGTTTCGCATGAAACTCCCTCAATATCACCTTCTTGAGCTCTCTGCTATCTAACACATGTATGTTGTCTCTGAATCTTACCAATCCATTCGTTGTAAGAAAATAATCCATGCCATGTGCACCCACACCTATACCTATACTACCACCTGTACCTGTACCACTAAATGTACTTGTACCTACACCTATAAATGTACCTATACTACCACATGTACCTGTACAAGTACTTTGCTGCAACTTGTGCACAATATCCATATACCTGACATCCTGTTGACTTGCCTACAAGATCCTATCATGTAGATCCATCTCATAGGAGCTCATAGCTGCCAAGTGATTTACCTGTACCTGCCTACTGAGAGCATCTTCCACCCTATTCTCTTTACCTTTGATGTACCTAATCTCAAAATCAAACTCACTAATCATGGCCAACCATCTAGCTTTCCTGGCGTTCAAATTCAGTTGGTTAAACAAATATATTAACCCAATATGATCAATCATAAGTACAAACCTCTAGCCAAGAAGATAATGTCTCCACATCTTCAATAAATGTATGATCACTACTAACTCAAGATCATGTGTTGGGTAGTTCTTCTCGAGCTCATTTAGTTTTCGTGAATCATAGCATACCACCTATCCATCTTGCATAAGGACTCCACCAAGTCCCCTCTTGCAAGCATCTATGCATACTACAAACTCTTTGTCTAGATTTGCAATATGTAGCACTGATCCATGTGTCAACAACTATATAAGTTGCTCAAAGCAAGCCTCACACTCCTCTGTCCATTCGAACTTCTTACCTTTCCTCTACAATGACGTGATAGGTTAATAAATCTGTGAGAAGTTCCTGATGAATCTCCTATAATATCCTACCAAACCCATGAAAGATCCCACTTCATCCACACTCTTGGGATCTACCCACTCTATGATGGCCCTTATCTTATATGGATCTACTATAATTCCCTCCTTGGAGACAACATGTCCTAAGTAGTTTACCTCACTCTGAAAGAAATTACACTTTATGAGCTTAGCGTACAACTGATGTTCCCTCAACAAACTCAAAACTACTGTTAAATGCTCGACGTGCTCTTCCTCATTTTTAGAATATACCAGTATATCATCAATGAGCACAATAAAAAACTTATCCGAATACAGATGCAACACAATATTCATCAAGCACATAAATGTAGGTGGAGCATTAGTTAAGCCAAATTGAATAACAACAAACTCATAATGCCCACACCTGGTCCTGAACGCAATCTTGTAAATATCCTCCTCTTTGATGTGTACCTAATGGTATCCCAATCTCAAGTCGATCTTGGATAACACTGTTGCTCCCTTCAGTTGATCGAACAAGTCATCAATCCTCAGTAAAGGGTACCTGTTCTTAATGGTCACTTTATTCACCTGCCTATAGTCAATGCATAATCTGAGAGTACCATCTTTCTTCTTCACAAACAATATCGGTGCATCTCAAGGTGATACACTTGGCCTCATGTATCCCTTTTCCTACATTTCCTTCAACTACAACTTCAAATCAACCAACTCATGTGTGCTCATCCTGTAAGGTTTTTTTGATGTGGGAGCTTCCCTTGGCACTAACTTAATAGAAAATTCTACCTCCCTGTGAGGTGGCAACTCTGTAATGTCCTCAGGAAATACATCCTGAAACTGCTATAAAATTGGGTACATGCTCAAAATATGTGCATCCTCAACCTCCTTACCCTTATCACTAGAAATGTGTACTACAAATAACACACACCCTTTCTTGTGGATACGCTTTGCTTGCATAGCTGTCACCATCCTAACTGATGTGGCTTTTTTCTCACCCTGGAAGACTCTTGGTTCTCCATTGTCACCAACAATTTCAATGGCTTTGTCATAATAGTCTACCTTCGTTCTATGATGTTACAACCAATCCATGCCCAACAACATATTGTATGATCCCAATGGTAATACATTCAAATGTGTGTGGCAATCATACCATTCAAATCAAATTCACAAGCTCTTACCCAATGATGAACTCGTTTCTTTGTACCTGTAGCCAACTGCACTAACCAAGATTTTGCATGCAATTCCTTACTCAAACCACACTTATCCACCAATTCAGGACTAACATAGCTATAATTAGATCCAGGGTCAATCAAAATAGAAATAACTTGATCACAAAGCTTACCATCCATCTCAGTGATAGATTTCTAGTGTTCTACATGTCTGTTGTTCACTGCTACATAGATACAAGGATTTCTCTTACCAACATCCCCAACATTCTGCACCTCTTGTGCACTATATATCTAAGGCCTACCACGCTGATTTTGTGGACAATCTCTCTTAAGGCATTCCTTGCCACATGTCCAACACTCCAACCGACTAGTACCAATACCTTTATGCTGCTGTTGCGACTCATGTCCCTGTCTAGTTGCATTTAACCTCTTTTGTGATGCCACATTTTCTTTCTTTGCATGTTGAGGCCTTGTCCTCTTAGGCTACCATTTACCTTTACCTTTGTCTTTTCCCTTCCATCCTTACTGAGATTCATTCTTATGCTTTGATTGTTCATAGAAATGCTTCAATTTCCCAATAACTTCCTCAAGTGACCAAAGCTCATCATACTCTATCCGATCTCTAAATGCTAAGGGAAAATCACTGAAAAATCATTGAACTTTAGCCTTCTCATCAATAAGATACGGTACATACCTCAATAGCTCGAGAAACTTGGTCATGTACTCTTCATCTGTCATTGATCCCATCTTTAAATCATATAATTCTTTGGCCTTACTGTCATAATACCTTTCTAACATGTATTTCTTCCTGAGAAGCCTCTGGAACTCCTGCCAACTCAAATAATCTATCTTGATGTCTCTGACCTGCTTAACATCTTCCCACCAAATGTTTGCTTTACCTTTCAAGATGAAGATCGCTACTCTGGCGTTCATGTTATCTGTGTACTCATGCAACTCAAATAATTGGTTCATCTTAAGTATCCAAGCCTCTGCATCTTCCGACTTCTTCACATCTCCATCAAAAGTAGGTGGCCTTTCTCTTAAACTCATCTGGCAAGTATCCCCTATCATTCCTCCTGTAACTATGACAGTGATGACGACTATGATGTCTATCAGAACCAAAACTAGAATAGTACCTATGCTCATCACCCCTTCTATCCAAAGTGTCCAACAACCTGCCATATCTGGCCGAGTCAAATCTATCTGGCCTGTGTCTACCAAGATGCCTACTACCATATGCCCCATTAGTTCTATCCTCATGTCCATGGCTGATCCGAAGAGACCCTTGTCATTGCAAGTTTGATAAATTCTGAAGAAGTATAGCATTAACCTCTACTTGTTTCTCTTATTCCTATATGATCCGATCATTATTTGCCTAACAACTTCTTATCTCTTCCTTCAAGCTTCTCAATGTATCTGCCAAATCAAAAGAGTGCCTCAAACCATGTTGCCCATATTATTCATAGGGAGATTCTATATAGTCTACTACCTTGCTAGCCATTTGATATTTTTCTTGCAATGCATAATATGTCAAATAAACAAAATCAAAATAAATCAACTTGCCTTAGCATAATTTAGGGGGGATACCTTGTCTGCAAGATCAACAATCAGTGTGATACATGTATAACATAAACATAATAGCATATAGACATATAACAAGTAAGCACATCGACGCATAAACATAATTCTAGCTAGGGTCCAGTCATAAATGCAAGGCCATATCAACAATGCATGCTATGACCTCAGGCATGACAACCACCATTACTCCATTGTACACATTGCCACATGCAACCATCAACATGCATAAGCAATGCCTAATCAACTAAACCTCCGCATAAACACATGTAGTCAAGCATAAGCGAACAATCCTTGTAATCAACCTACAAGACTACTACATGTAATAAAAATATTCAAGAATGCACCTAATATACAAGGATGTAGTCAAGCGACATATAACCATATTCAACCAGTCATGTACTCATGATGATGCATTCCACAAAATCAACATCAAATTCTCCATGTCAACCTTACTTCAACCATAATCAATCATCAAGCAATATAACAAGCACATGGAATGCAAGTGTAAGAGACACACATGCAACTAGCATGTATGCATGACCAACGCACACTGCCCATCCAATCCGAGGGGTGAACCATGCTCTAATACCACTCTGTAACACAATCCTCCCACATCTACCCAAGTAACCATACCAACCAGGTAAACATGCGATGAGAGGCTACTATGATTAGATTCAACCTCCTATGTGACCTTAAGGAAGTGGAATTGACAGAACACATAAACCAACCTATCCACATCGGCAATAGAAACCTCAGGAGACATGTGATCCACTCAAACATCTTGTCCCTAGGTCCCACTTATGTTCTAGACATCTTAGGCCTCAATCACTCCCATGCCATAGGAAATAGAGTGTCCAAAAACCCAAAGTCTCTCTCAAAGGTTTGCCTTCTAGTGACCAGAGGCTAAATTTGCCAGTGCTATGCCAACGACTTCGGGATTTGAGCCACTTTTTCAGTCCCAGAGCCCAGGCCATTGCCCATAATGGAATGATAACTCAGAAGCAATGAAAGAACAAGGAAACAATGATGCAAAAACATTAAGTTGAACAAGACCTTAATCAAAACCCTACTATCCATGCCAGCCATTTTGTCAAACATATCATCAACATGTAACCTACAGGTGTAAACAACATAATTAATTGTAGGGATCTCATACTTATTTGAGAATCACTATGAACCATTGTTCCCTCATGTCACTTGCTTCATTACCATCTATTAATCCATAGATACATTATCCATTCATTTACAATTAAAAACATGCTGAGAGCTACACATAGATGTTGTCATAAAACATACATATAACCAACATAATAGGGACAGAAATATCATAAGCATATCAGCCATAAAATCCACATATACATCAATACATTTACACATGAAAATCAAGGGAATGAATTTCTCATTAATGAATGAAATAAACCAACCAGAGATGGGACTACCATGTTCAACTCGACCATAGAATGGCTGAGCCAAATCTCTCTAGTCATTCACCCCTGTGCCATATTCCAAGCATGAATGTGGGACTCAAACCAAAAGAACCAACCAGGGAATACCAAGGCTAAACCACCTCACCCTCACTAGAAACCAGGCTTTACCGTAATCCATCCCGAATCACTAGGCCACCACAATGAACACATCATAACAGGCCTTATCGTGATCTCCACCCAATCACTAGGCCAAACAAGCATGGATGCCACCAGATTTTTCCACCTACACCATGAAGAATTTTCTTGTCTCCTAGTCTCTCAAGCTTTACGACAATCCAAACCCGGATCACTAGGCCCTAAAACAAGACCCACTCTCCAAGCTTTACCGCATATCCCAAACCCAATATTACTAGGCACAATGGAAACCAAACCACCTCTTGGCTTTACCATATATCCTGCCATTCATAGGCAAGGATTCCTAGGCCTACCGAGGTAACATAATCCTGTATGTACCGCAACCCACAATGTGGCTCAGGGGTCACTAGGCCAGTGGCTTTACCATGATCCACAGTTTGGTTCAGGGACCACTAGGCCATGTTCTCTATCATTTAGAGATCCACCCCACTCAACTTCGAATCCATCCAGCAATCCAGCTCAACCAAAACATGAGAACCCCATCACACCATAGCTATTTGAAAATGGCAAGGCTAAGCTAAAAACATTGTTACACCTGGAAAAACCCACGCCATGATAGAAAAAAACACATGCAATACAATGGATGCCAAATATAGCAAGGAAAATACACATGAAAATCAATACCTGCAATGAATCCTGTTGTAGTTGCTTGATCCTGCCTTTCCCTACTTGATCTTTGCTTCCTCTTGCCTTCTTTGCCTTTCTTGCTCCAATGCCAAAATGCTCCAAGAAAACCCTAAGTATCCAGGAGTGAGTGAGAGAGAAAGAGAGAGAGAGAGAGAGAGAATAATGAGAGAGCTCCAAAACTCAACTGAAAAAAGGTTACCAACTGATCCTCATAAGCCCTTTTATGAATGAGGTCTATATTTTCTTCATTTTCCATTATTTTCCTTCATTTTCCTTCTCACATGCAACATGTGACCTTTCACCTCCCTTTTCTCCTAATTTCTATTATTTTCATAAATAAATGTGCCAAAAATGTCATTTTTCCTTTCCAAAGCCTTTGCCATTGCCTTTGCCAATTTCCTTAGCTATAAACAACCAAATGAACATCCGCTAGGATGCCTTACCCAACATTCAACTTGGAATAAGTGTCCCATCAATCGTGGTTATTATTTTTGCCTTTATTAACTTTTATTACATGGAATTTTCACCAAGGTTGTTACAACTTTCAAATGAGAAGACTAAGCAGATGAAAGAAAAGGAAGAATTTGTTGCGGCTGTTGGATACGCAGTAAATGATTTCAGTTGTCTGTTCATTGCTAAGAAGAAAAACACCAAAGAAACACCATTGAATGAGGCCATGACTTAGAAAAAAATATTTGATACAAGTTGAGGAGCCAAGGTCCTATTTCTGAACAAGAGCTGACAAGGTAAAAATTGAAGGAACACTTGTTAAGAAAAATCACACTACTTGTCAACTTGGCTTAGAACACTGAAGAAAAGTCTGGAAATGTTTCTATAGCAAAGAACACTTCCACCAATAGTAAAAGCAAGTCTACCATTTTGGAAGTGTCAAACAAATCCACTCCTCTAGACACTTTGGCAATGCCTGATGCGTTGGATTATAATATAATGGAAGACATGAAGAAATCTTGTGCAAATATTTCAATCTTCGAGCATACAAGGATAGCAAGCCAACAAGAACTGCTTGCGCAAGCCCTTGACTAGTCTTCAGTAGGTGATGATTCTTCTTCTTTGCATAAGGGATCTAGTAAGTCTTTTGGTCCCCTAGAATCAGTTGTTAACACATTAACATTAGAAGCTAACACTCTTTACCCTCAATTTTCATTGACATTCAAAATTTCTAATTACAATGTTCACAATTGTTTAGTCAATTTTGGTGCATCTGTAAACATAATGTGTTGAAATATGGCAACAAGAATATTCCAATTTAATTTGTCCTTGAATTAAATAGTGAATTAAAATCGAATTTAGTATTAACAGTGACTTGGAAATAATTAATTAATTAATTTTAAATTAATTAGTTGGAGAAATTCAAGTTAGAAGTCTTTCTGAAGTCATGCAAGACTTATCCCTTAATTAAGGAGATAAGATTGAGTTATATTTGAGTTGTAATTAGTTAACTCAGTTTACTCAGTTAAGTCCAGCTAAATTAGTTCCAAATTGTTTGAGGAACTAATAGTGAGTTAACAGTCAGTTGATGCATTAATGCACTCAACTAGTGCTACTCCAGTTAACTGAAGATTCCCTCATCAGAAACTCATGCTTGTCTATTCTGAGAAAGACCCAGTTGAGATTAATGTTCAAGGACAGTGTACTATCAGTTACATGTGTTTTCTCATGGAGAAAATTCATGCATACAATCAAGGATTCACCCTTGAGTATTGTGCAGTTTTGAAGGCTTGTTTTTCCACTTGGTAATAGGCTAATCATCCACAAGGAACAACACAAGGAGATGGGAGCTTGGAGGGCAGAGAGGAAGGCTAGAGAGAAGCCAAGATTTCCTGTGAGCATTTGTGAGGATTGTACTGAGAGTTGGCTAGCTGTGAGAGCTAAGACTTTGCATAATTCCTATGTATTCCCACCATATATGATAATACAATAGTGCGGGGTTTTTATCTGAGACTTTATGTTACCGAGAATAGTGTCCACTTAGAGCTGCTATTCCCACTAAGACTGGTAGCTATCTTAGAAACAAACAAGTTAAAACTACTTTCGTTTTCCTTAATGAAAAATAGACAAGAGGGGAACAGGGGACACCAACCTTTGTCTTGCGCTTGGTTCCTTGCTCGGTTCCTCTCCTTCTCGATAGATCTTTGCTTCTCCTTCTTTGTCTACACAGCTTCAGAGAGCACCTGTGGAATCAAAGCATCATAATACTATCGAAAAACAGAGATCTATATTCATAAACAATACAGGATCAGATATGTATTAGCCACACAAATGCATATACAATCAAACATACACGAATGTGGAGGAAAAATTGAATAGCTTTATTAATATCAAGAAGAGCAAGAGGATTACAACCAATTGTTCTGACCCAGCATCATCCTCCAGCAAAAAAGCCCTTCTTCACCTCAAGTAAAGCTTAGATCACCCAACACTATGAAGTTACACGAGAAAACCAACAACACTTCTCTACAAGATACAAGATTCCAGCCTCTGGATCTCTGTGATGAGGGATCCAT